>MU825910.1:57500-136140 GCA_029204205.1 Desmophyllum pertusum
GAAAGTACTGCTCAATAGCTTCCATTTGAATGGTCACACACTAAGGTTTCATCCACAGACTTAAAAGTTAGAACCACCTTGTACAGCAAAGGAAAATTATCATTTGGCAGTAGTGTTTAAATCTCTCGGTGAGAGACTCCTTTGTAGCCTGACGAGTCTGGGATTGTTCTCGTTTGTCTTCACCCTTATCTTACAAAGTCCATTTTTCTGGAGATTTTTTGAGCAATTTTATTAAAGCCACCAGAGACTTATTACAATGGTATAATTTGTAGCAAGAGACAAGAGACTACAATAGTACGTGCAAAACTGGTTATATATAATGCCCAAAAAGTTATATATGTCATCAGTATTCCGTACACAAACAAATTTGTGACCTGCTGTAAGGTTTACATTACACCCATGCTACAAATAGTCTTAACGTATTAGCCCTATTCATACCGCGCTTTTTCGGTTTTTTGTGACCGGGAGAGGGCGGATTCAAAAGTAATCAATGCTAAAATGACCTAGAAATGTAAAAGTTTAAAACTGCAAGAAAGTTAAAACTTTTCATTAAAAAAAAGGAAAATTCCAAATTTGGAAACACATTGGTTGCCATGGAAATATCAAGTTCCGTGAACAATGACCTTGACAAATTGTTTCCAGATAAATTTCCGTTAAACTACATTGTACTGACGGCTTTACGTTAAATATTCATTGAAAAGTAATAAACGTTTAAAGTCCGTTGGCCGAGGCGAGCTAAAATTTTTTTTACGCCCACTTCAAGATGGCTGCCATTTACATTTTGTATTTTTTTAAGCGACTAAATATTGTTTCGGGTTTATCAACAGTTTAGAATTTGAATTTAGCCAACGTTTTACTGTTTGGGGTTAAAAAATGGTTTAAGTTTTGATGTTAAGTAGCGATTTTATGATTCGTTCGTGTAGTAAACCGGTTAGTATTGGTAAGTTTTGACGTATGTTACAGGAGCACGTTATTGCCTTAAAAATTAGTGTTTCGGGCGGCTAACGGCTCGATTGTGTTGTGCTAGGGAATAAGATTATTGTGGGTTAGAATCAACTCAATTCATGAACTGTGTTCCTTTTTTGTGGAACAAGTCTTAACGCGCTATCTTGCCGACATCTTGAAGTGGACGTAAAAAAAAAAGATTGCCCGAGGCGGACCCCACCCCGGAACTCGCCACAGATAGTAAATTCATATAAACTATACATCTTTATTACGGACTAATCTCTAAAACTATGTACAACAAACGTCTTCAACCCATGGAAATAAACCTTTTTCAGTTAACAGACATTTTGTTCCACCGTACAGCTTGTTTTTTTTTTAGTTATTGCTCCAGTTCCATACGTCTAATTATATACGGATACTAGTCAGTATATACTTTAAACGACATCATACTGATCATAGGACAGGTTGGTCTGTTTCTTCGTGTCCATATTCTGAGAGAAGTTCGACTGTACATATTTGGTAAATTTTCAAGGGTTTGTGGGCAACCGACTTCTGAGGTTGTACATGTCACTTGCTTTGTAACACCACTTCAGTTTTTCGAATTATTCTCCCAGACGATCCTTCAAATAAACCTGGCCAAACTACAAGATCAATATACCCTGAGCTACGCTCGATAGGTACGGATTCTCTGCAGACCTGGTGAACAGCGGGATTGAAGACAGCATCCCTTTCTACATGTACGTCAGCATTTCCCTGTATCTCGTATGGTGGAGTCTGACACACCAACTTCCATGCATATCTGCAGCACTCCTCCACGTATGATTTCATTTCAGGCTTATCGAGGAAATCTTTTGTGTAGTGCTCAAACCTTCCCTTCTTGTCACGATCACGAAGAACACTTGAAATTCTCTGTTTTAGCAAAGAAAGAAAGACAGTAAAGATAATGATAAGTTTTTTCCTGCTAATATGCAATTGGGGCGTGACACAGTGTTTGTATGTAGCTTTGTTGAGAAGGCTACCGTCGCGTTTTTATTGTAAATAAATTTGTCTGTAAGCGAATCAAAATCCGGGAAACTGATTTACGGACACATTTTTGAATGCTGTAAAAACTAAAGACGCAGCTGCACATTTCCTGCCGAATCTACAAATCCCTGTAATCTGACCAGAAAATATATTTATAGGTATCCTAAACTTATAAAATGTCAATATTTCAGAAATAACCGTACATTACGTTATACGGAAATCAGATTTAGCAAAGGGAGTTAGTCCTATTCTTTGTTTTCATCTGACGTCATCAAAATTCTAAAATCTAAACCGTTAATCCTACAAAGCTATTCTTTTTATATCATCTAAACATGGAAATCATTAATCTCTATGCAAAGTTTGGTATCGATCCAGTGATTTCTTTTGGAAATAAAGCTATTTGAAATTTGTGATGTCCCGGATGAACGTGTTTCTGAACTGTCACAAAAACGGATATTTTATATCATTTTTAAATTTTCAGACGTGATAATAATTTAGAAGTGGTGTCTAAACAGATTTGAAGTGAAAGCTAATGATATTTACGGTAGAATATACTCTACTTCTTGTGCAATTTTATGGCGGCCATGTTGGTGCCCCAGAGAAGGGCACCAAGATGGCGGCGGCATACTAAACACTGTAATTTTTTGAAAATTAGTTTGGTAATAACTAGCTCGGTTATGAAAAACGCTACAAAGCTATAATTTGGACAAAACGTTTCTTTCTGCCAGTTCTTTTACCTGTTAATTTTCTGTTGTTGTTCATGCAATCAAACAGATTTTGTAATGTTGATGAATGACTCAGCACTTTATTTTGTTTGGATAACGACTCCATGCCATCATTTTCAAATGTAAACTTACAGGATTTGACAATTAATACTAAAAATAATAAGTAGTGTGAAAATGTGAAAATAATTGCATATAGGAGTGTGCAAAAAAAAGGCGTTCATAATTAGACAAATAGTTTTGCACGAATAAAGTCAGCTTGGGACTTGTCGAAACCAGCGTCCTGTAACTTTGATATCGCTGATCTTCCGAATATTTAAACGAAGTCTAAGTTAGGCCATGGTAGCAGGTCAGTCTAAGTTTAAAAAGCTATTTTTTTTAGCCTGTATTATACACCTTTTAAACAGGGTTTACTGTAAATGACGTCAACCGGCATTTAGGTTGGCCAGTTTAAAGTCGAGTAAGGCTACAGTTTTGTTAAACCTTATGTTTAAATATTCAACCCAAAACGTTAATCAAAATCTTCTATTATTAGAACTTTATTTGGGCAGGTTAATTATCCGATTACCTCCACAAGAGCGTCAATGTTACAAGTTGCTGCCGTCTCCTTCATGATCACTTTCAAGCGGTTCACACTGTTTCGGTCGAGTGGGCTAAATTGACGGCCGGCGTCCATTTTGAAAGAAAACCCAACCTTGTCGCTCTCATCATCATCATTATCATTGCTCTTCGCCACCAGAACATGTTTTGGGATGAAAAAAAAATGAGAATTTCAACTGTCAACGGTCTTACTAAATAAACTAGCCTTCAATTAGTTTAATCTGCGAGCTTCTATGTCATTTTAATCTTATTCGGCCTGGGCTGTTTTTTCGTTCGTGAGCCTGGGGGGGGGGGGGGAGGTGGGGGGAGAAAGTGCCCCCCCCCCCTATGTATCTCGAAAAGTATTGACGCTATGAACATGAAACTTACATGGTGTGTAAAGCATCCGAAAATCTTTATTTAGTGGCAGTCACGTGTCAATTATGACGTCATACATTTAAAAAAATCCGCCATCTTGGATCCTAAATCTTGGATTTCTAAATTGTTCAGAAATGGCAGAAAAATCTCCAAATTTGATTTGAAAAAATCAAGAAAAATATAAAGATGCTAAAAAGGCAAAGATTTGGAAGGATTTCATCGTAAAAAAGCAAAATTGTCATGACAACTGAAAAATTAAGCTAAAAAAATAGCAAATTTGGGTAAAAATGATCTGTATCTCGAATAGTATTTGTGCTGTAAAAATGAAACTTATGTGATGTATAAAGCATTCAAACATGTTTATTTTAGTGACAATCACGAATTAATTATGATATCATATCACGCCAAATTAACGACATAATTTAAAAATGTCCGCTATCTTGGATTTTTAAATTGTTCAGAAATGTCAGAAAATCATCAAATTTGATTTGAAAAATCAAAAAAAATATGAGAATGCAAAAATTGCAAATATTTTGGAAGAAGCTCTTCGTAAAAAGCGGATATCTCATGAAGACTGAAAATTAAGCTGAAAATACCAAATTTGGGTAAAACGGCCTGTCAAAACTTGGTTGCCATGGAAATATCAAGTAACGTGATCAAAAAATTGACACATCAAAATGTTCCCAGTTAATTTTTAGGAAAAGTCATAAAGTTTGGCTATGATTGCTTGAATGCTCTTTAAGTACGATAAATTTGAAATCAGCGCGAGCACTTTCTCCCCCCCCCCCCCCCCAGGCCGAATAAATGTTCATATCAAAAAACGTTTAGAACTGTCTTACTGCAGTTCTAAATTTGATTTATCTTTAGTTTTAATTATTTTCCTGTGTTGAAATTACCATAATCCCTTTCCCTTAAGTATTTTTTAAAATACGTAAAGGTGAAATAAAATAAGGTTTAAAGTTTAAAATACATAAAGGTTTTTTTATATGAAGTAACATTTTACTTGATCGGCGACAAAGGACCTTTCTAAAACAAGGTCACAACTTCATCTTTTTTAAAATTCCATGCCCAACCCCCCCCCCCCCCCCCCCCCCCCCCCTCCCCCCTCTCCCACTTTCCTCCTCCAATACTACAAATATATTACAATAACTTTGAACAATTTCATTTCAACGTACTGTAATCAGGTGTGTCAAAATATTGTTGCCATGGAAACATGGGTTCGTGAACAAAATCTTGTCAAATCAAAATCTTATCTGACAAGTTATAGGTTTAATTATTTGGTAAATCATAAAATGTATTGATGTTATCTGGACTAATTTTCACGTTTTAAACGTTTGTAGTCCGGACGGTGCACTTTCCACACCCCTCCCCAACCCTCTGGTCTCGAATGGTAGTAACTTGTTTAAAAACAGTCATACATTTATTTATTTATTGAGATATACTTACTTTATTGGATTTTTTTCTGAGTATTGAGCTCCTATGGACGGCATTGACGTCCAAAACCCAAGAAATACCTTGAATGCAGCTTTCTCTTAAAGACTGAGCTGCCTTAAAAGACTCCTGCAAAAAATGTCAACAAGTGACAGGCAAAGGCGTAGGTGATTCAGCCAGAGCTGTGGAAAATGTCAATAAATCTGAAACTCATTTTCTGCTGTGACAAAAAAACATACGGATAATAATAATGAGATAGGAGTTTTGAAGTTTCGATACGATCTCTGCCAATGAAAGACCCTTTCTCCAGAGTTTAAAAAATTAAAATAACTTGCAAAATGCTCGCTCTCGCTCTAACCTTGATTTATCAAGGAATCAAGGTAAATTGTATTGTAAATAGGAATTTTTAGAGAGCCACCCTAATTAACCTCGAGTTAGCTTGGTGCTACCCTCTTTACAAATTGTTATTATTATTGCTATCTTAACTTTAACTTAACTTTATTACTTCCATCACTTATGATACAATGTATATTTAACAATTACTTTGACAAGCAAAGAAAATCAAAGCAGAAGTGACGAGGAGTCTATAGAAAAGCAGAAATGCTTGAAGTAATAGACCCCTTTTAACGGCCATTGCATAACTTAAAGTTGAATGCTTGTTTTACAATTCATTGAAAACAAAAACATTAAATCATAGATATCTTATAGAAGTAATAATAATTATAAAAGCAATATATAATTATAATAAGAAACCTTCCCAGAGTCCTTGCAACTGGAAATTTTTCAATGTCAAATAACTTTGTCAATTTGAGGCCCAGAAGGTGAAGCATCACAAGGTAATAGCACTTACCATAAAATAACTCTCATATCAAACTTAGTGTGATGACGTCATTAGTCACGTGACCACGCCCGAAAGTGCGTTTTTGTTTACTGTGAGAACAGGTCTCTATCAATTGAAAAGTAATCAATATTGTCAGCAAGACATTGATATGGGGAATTTTGAAATGGTCATTAATATTCTGGCATTTTAAATTTAAGGGGGCTATACACGAGTGCAAAAATGTGTGGAAAATTTGTTCAGCTATATCTCACGAAATGTAAGGCGCATAGCAACAAAAATCTACATGTGGATAGATTATTTATGTGAAGAACACGTTTTTGAACACGTATCTTACGTGACGTCATCAGTCACGTGACCAGATCGCTTTGAATATTTCAAATTGCTTTAAAAAGTACATTATGCTCAATAAAACAGCGCCTTATTCCTGTTAGTTGTAGATATTGAAGTAAAGTTTATCAAAAGGGCGATTATTATGAGCAGCGCATGAGCAGCGCATGAACATTTGCTTGTTGGCGCTAAATCAGCCACTTATTAATTTAAAACCAAAAGGAGAAATTTATGAGAGGGTTTAGAGCATCTCTTTCCAATTCAGTTGTCTGCTTTGCAAAATTAAATTTCCGTCATGGTGACTACTATGCATGAAAACGAGGCTGTGTTTGCCGCCATTTTGCCTGGTTGCCTGGTTGCCGGTTCGCGTCCGGTCGCGTTAGCCTGCGTCGCAGACGGACTTGACCGCCGGTAATGTCCGTCTGCGAATTAGTGCACAAATCCTTGTTCTAGACCCCCAACGACGTAACGAAATACCGGAAGAGCCTTTCGAAATTCCCTTTATTCTGATTGGCTATGGTAAAAAGGATGGCAGGCCTGTTCGAAGTTCGTGACATTTGCCGTTCTCTATTGAATTCGGTCTTCTGACCTACTTTGCCCTTCAAGAGTGTTTCTAACGGGCAAGATATGTTGTATTATGAGGAGGATTTTGAAGTAGAATAGCTATAGAGCCATCGACTGTGTTCACTCTAGCAAATTTTAAGAGGTCACGTTGGTCCCTGTCGGGCAAACAGATATTTACAACGCGTTAGTTTAGACAACAAACACTCGGCAAACCGAAACAGGTAGTTCCCATTTAAAACCTGCTGAATAGTTTCTGGTTCTTCCAAGTCCGTGATAGCATGCAATCGCCAGTATACCCATATTGTTGAAATGTATAAACTTGGTCCTCCATCAGCGATCGTAAAGGTGAAATCACAACAATAACACTCGATCATATATCAGCGACTGCGACAATCGGGAGACACTGAAAGATCAACGACTTTCCAAAACCTGTGGATAAATTGATAAAACACGTTTTCCCTGGAAGAAAGATTTGATCGCTTCTCGTTGTTCTGGGAGTAGCTCCGTTTAATTCAAACTGAGCTTTCTCTAACCGCTTCGAAAGCTGCATTATATCTTCAGTGATTTTTTTAATACTGTACTATTTTTAGGCTCGCTTTCCGCTAGCTTCCGGTCCTAGCTCGCGTGAAATCCCTTAGCCAATCACAACCAAATCATAGCTAATTGAACAATAGCTTTATGTAAAGGCCAATCACAGACAAGTACTCAGATCCTGTACGTCGTTGGGGGTCTAGAACAAGGATTTGTGCACTAATTCGCAGATGGACATTACCGGAGGTCAAGTCCGTCCGCGACGCAGGCTAGGTCGCGTCAGCTCAGTGGCGTGTTTTCGCCGGATTTTTTCGCTAGTTCTTGATCTAAAGAAAGTGTTTTGTCGACTCAAGAAATTTTCCTTCGCTTTCTAGCATCTTATGCTGCTTAAGAGCGAAGAAAGTCCTTCGGGTAGCAGACAAAGTGCAGATTCAAGTAGTCGCCTGTTGGCCAAAAGAAAGCTAAGTGTTCTTGAGTTTTATTTTATATTTTGGCAGGCGAGCGTATAATAGCTTAGCGCCGCTAGCGGTAAGGTTAATTTTCCGTTCAATTCGGTTAAGCTTGAGCTTATTTAAATTTTCTGCTGCTAGGCAGGTAGAAAGTTTTGCACCTTCGTTTATGGCTCCGTCAATTCCAAGCCCGCTCATCCCACCCCCCCCCCCCCCCCCGGGCATTTGTCGGGTATTTGTCATTTTTTTGTCAGAAGGTTGAAAATGCGCCCACGGTGGGGTCAGCTTACATGCACAAAAACCCCACGGTGGGCTTCAGGAGGCAGTGCAAATGCCCGACTCACGGGACAAGTTCAAAAACTTTTTGAGAGGATCGAGGAATTTAAAAATCTAAATTCAAGCAGAACTATTAATGATGGATACTATAATTGTTCACAAATACATAGCTCTTTATTTATACCTGTAATCATGATTTTGGAACATGGTGTTGAAGTCGAAGTTTCGTTCCGCCATTTTTGACGTCTTTGGTTCGCACGTGGAAAGCAACGGTGTAAATGTTTGCACATGTGGGGTGGGGGTGGGGCTACGGTACACTTGAAAAGTGCGGGACTCAAACGAGGTTTAATATCAACTCAGTTTTTCTATTTTTCTATCGGGGGCATCAGGAAATTTAAATAAACAACAAACCGTGTACGTCTTTTAAAATACGAAAGATCGCGTTGCCTTTGACAAATGCCCACCCCGGGCTGCCCGGTTATAGCAAATAGCCCCACCCTAGGGATGGAAAAGTTGTAAAATGCCCGACAAATGCCCGGGGGGGGGGGGGGGGGATGGTCGGGCTTGGAACCACGGGACAAGCTCAACATTTTATTTTCTTGTACGGATTTACAGTGCTGCTACTGTTACCGGGCCACTTAAACTAAAGTAACCAATCAGCTTACAGGAAACGAACAATGCATTCCAACTAAAATCGTTTGAGCCAATCGATGTTCAGAACGCTGTTGATTGGCTCAAACGATTTTAGTTGGAATGTATTGTTCGTTTCCTGTATAATCTGATTGGTTAGTTTAGTTCAAGTGGCCCCGGTAACAGTAGCAGCACTGTAAAAATCTAAATTCCAAACAGAAGTATTAATGATGGACACTATAATTATTGTTCACAGATACATAGCTCTTTGCCTGGCTATTTATTTACACCTGTAATCATTGTCATGGTGTTTGGGACGTTTTGTTTTATTTAATTACAATTGCAACGCAACTCAGGAGAAGTTGAAGCTTCGTTCCGCCATCTTTGGTTCGCACGTGGAAAGCAACAGTGTACATTTTTGCACATGTGGGGTGGGGGTGGGGCTCCGGTACACTTGAAAAGTGCGGGACTCAAACGAGGTTTAATATCAACTCAGTTTTTATATTTTTATATCGGGGGCAATCATGAAATTTTAAATAAACAACAAAGCATATACGTCTTTTAAAATCCGAAAGATCACGTTGCCTTTGACAATGCCCCACCCCGGGTTGCCGGTTATAGCAAATGCCCCACCCCAGGGATGGAAAAGTTGTAAAATGCCCGACAAATGCCCGGGGGGGGGGGGGGGCATGGTCGGGCTTGGAATTGACGGAGCCATTAATCGTTTAACTTCACGACTAACTTCACGACTGTTTTGCATTGTTTCAGTTTAGAAACGAAACGTGACAGCTGACGTGAAACAAGAAGGAACTTGAGAAAGAAACGAGCAGGAATCCCAGTCCGAAAATTAAGCTGAGCTCGGTAAGTGAAAATATGGAAAACGCGCCTGTTTGGCGTATTTTTACATTGAATTTGCTGGCTTACCTTCATTCCAAACATGCTTTGATTATGGCTTGAAACGGTCAAACGGGTATCAAATTTTTAAGCATATGTTGTCTTCACAATTCAACGGCTGGATTGGGCAAAACATTTTTCCAGTATGACGAGTACAGGTGAACGATTTTATAGCCTTTTTATTGTACTGAATATTGCAAGCCGTTTTTCGTCGAGCAAATTTTCTAATAGTGTCAGTATTGCTTGCGAAATATATTAATAATATAAGCTTAAATCGTCACTGCACATTGTGCATCTTTGAATTAAAAATTCCCAGTCCCAAAGCTGAGCTCAATAAACAAACAAACGATTTTCACAAGCTTTTCTTTAGGCTAAAATAGTACGAAATCTTCCAGCTTTTACTGAAATACTGGAAGGTGCCTAGTGAGTTTGTTATCTCTTCTCTTTTCGATACGATGTTTTGCTTGCCATATTGTTTCTTGTCCTGGGAAATTAAAATATTAATATAAGCTTACATGTAAGCGCTTACATCCTCCGAGGGAAAAATGGAATTGCTGCGTTTGAATGAAGGCCGGCGATTTTATGTTTCTATGCTGTCAAATCTGTGTGCTGAACAACATTTAAATATAATGTTTGCTTGCTATAAATCATTACAAAAAATTGTGGCCCTTCAATTTTTATGAAAAATATTTTTGCGGTTTTGTTTTAATTTAAATTTTGGACAGAAGAGCTGTTGTGTATTAAAATAGACTATATATATTACAATTCGAGGTTTTAACGCCAATCAGAAGAGTAAAGCGTTTGTAAACATTGTAACTTTTCACTTTTTGTCACGCGTCACACAACTTCAGTTTTCTGATCACAAACAATATAAATACAGACGCTATGGTGCAGTGTATTATATTATAAAAAAAAATTGGCAATAATTAAGTTTAACTTAAGTTTATTTTGTTATCAACTGAAAATTGTTTTCAGTAAAATGAAAGTCAAAATCTAGCTGTCTTAATTTAATCAGGTATATTTAGATGAACTGGGATGACAGTAGTCTCCTACGCAGCCGTTATTTGTGTTGTCGCCCAACTCTTCTCCCCACTAACGGCTGCTCAAATCCGAATCACATTCCTTTCCCGATTTAAGCCAATCACAGTTGCTGTCTTGCAGTGCCATTTTTCGGAACTTGCTCGCGCCAATACACCAATAATAGATTGTGTCTTAATATCGTGACCTTAGCGTCGGAAACGTCAAGTGGACGCCAGTATGCGGCCTTTTAAATTTGACGCACACCAGACATCAAAATAAAACATGGTTTAACTGGAGACAAATGAATGATATTAAAAAATAATGTTGAAAAAGATTTTCGGCAACCGGTAACAGTCACGTTTTTGCTGATAGGTGTCAAAGTTGCTGCGGTCAAAACAAAAGGAAAGGAATGTGGTCCAGGTTTGAGCAGACGTTAGTGGGGAGAAGTGCTGCGTGACGACACAAATAACGGCTGCGTAGGAGAGTCAGGATGATAGGAGTACCAAGGAATTTCCCCTGCACAATGTAGTATTTATAATTTGTTTTCTGTTTCATCTTTTTCATAGATGGAGGTCATGGTCTTATAATAAACATATTGATTGTAGTCAGTAGACAGTGGATTTTACAGGTGAGAGTGAAGAGCATAAATTGAAGGGATACCGTATATCTTTTAAACACGGAGCGAGCCTATAAAAGGAAAAGGACACGCCCCGTCTGAAGCACTTTGTTGGCTATTTTTATCATTAATGGCATGTGGGGAAAGCTGAAACGTCGCACAACAACGGTCGAGAAAAGTTGGGGTTGGTTTATCCAAAACAACTAATTGATTTATGTCAAACACAACAAGCTATAATAATAAATATTGAGCGCAAAACAAATATATCTATTCACTGTTTGGAGGAACTGAATGCAAAACAATGAATTCCCTCGCCCATTTCGACATGTACAGTACAGTACAAATTTTGCGGCTAGCTAAAATTGCTGCAAAGCTGAAGCCTGCGATCAAGGAGCCACCTGTTTCCATTTATCTGAGTTTGTCGAGAACTTGAACGAGTCTCGTGAAGATGACTTTGACGGGATTTGCAAAATTATTCAGAATTACAAGCTTTGTGATTGTGCAAACAACTTGGACAATACTGAATAATTGCACATAATTAGACCTGGGTGAATTAAGGACGGTGCCTCCTATTGTTACTGCGGATACGTTTCTGCGCATAATTTCTCGCGTCATTAGCGCGCGCTCGAGCGCGCGCACATACAGAACATTGCAAAATCTCTTTTAGGCTAAACTCGGCAGGGAAATGTATGGTCGTTTTCTTCATATAAACTTACAAAAACGCGTGGTGACCCCTACTTTTTATGTTATAAAATGGAAGCGGTAAGCCTATTAAACATATGATTAATTTTTTGTTGTGTGCAAAAGTTATTTAGACTGTATTTTTGGTATACCAGAGGAGAGCTCTTCAGGGTTGATAATGGCTACGTTGCGATGATTTTTAATTAAAAAAACACATAAACAGTAGTTGTTATATTACCATTTGTTAAGTATTTTAAAGCTTTTTTATATTTATTGTTGCTTTCGTGTATGTCAAGGCAAATTCAAAGGGAATCTGCGAAAAAATATGTTTTTCTTTTCCGAGAAAATGCTATTTCAGCATTTTTTTCCAGATTGAAGCTTGATTATCTCTGAAAAATGCGTGGTTGACCCCAATTTTCTTTTTGGAATCCAATAGCCCTTGCTAAGATCTGCTTTTCCCGCAATAGTCATAAACCGCGCAAAAATACTTTGGTATTAGGAGGCACCGTCCTAACCAATCAAATGAGACCATTGTGATTGGCAGGCTGAACTCCACAGCCTCGACTGATAGGCTCGCCTCCGTGTTTAAAACGCATGCAATTTTATTATCTCATTAACAGTATTGATTAAAATTTGGGTGTATGTTAAACCAAGAACAGTGACCCTGGCCAACACCCCCGGAACACCCAGGAACACCAAACATATAAAAAAGGAAAAGTCTTCATGAGCGCAGTGGCCCACAACTGCCGGAGCCGGAGCCTTAATCCCAGTTTCTGTAGCATGAAGCAACTAGGAGTATTCCTTAACCCCCTTGGTTGGGATGATAGATCGCAAGTTAGTCCACCCTGGAGCATTTTGTCGCCGGTACTCATTTATACTCCTGGGTGGAAGAGATGCACTGAGAGTAAAGTATCTTTCCCAAGAACACAACACATTGACCCCAGCCAGGGCTCAAACCCAGACCACTCAGTCCTGATAGTCCAGCATGCTAACCATTACTCCATTAATTAGGCCACCGCATCTTCCGCCACCAAAAATATACTAAATGCAAATTTCAAACCACTGACCATGTTCCATTTCCCCTTTTGGACCACTTCAGCCATATAATATCTTATTTATTTTCATTTCCTTTTTTCATATTTTTAATTTTCGTATTTGTAATTTTTGGGTGTTTTTGGAGTGTTCTGGGGTGTTTCGGGAGTCTTTTTGGTTTTACATACACCCATAAAATTCACTTTGAATTCTTCAGAGCTATATTCATCATTTAGGGGAGTGTACTGTAAAGTTATTATATATTATATAAGCTGTACGTGGGCTAAATATCTGTTATTTGTTCAAAAAGGTTTTTTTTGGTGGGCTTCTTTTGGGGGAAATGGGGGAAGGGAGTTGCGTCTCAAACCTTTTTAGGTGTATATAAAAAGAATAAAGCATAGTAAATAGATATCTATTTAAAAAGTTGAAAATCCCTTTCATTAATTATCCTTGATCTAGAGCATAATAATTAATTATATGTTCTCTTCTGAGGTGGGTTAATACTGGGTACCAGTATACTGGTCTACCACTTAATAAGCCCTCTCTCCTTGATCCAGCTGACCTGATGGTTAATTACATTCTCTGCTTTGTTTTCTCTTCAGATTTGCACTTCAAAACCATTGTAATATCAGGCAGCACTTGTGATGTCAGGAGAATAAATTAAATTGATATTGGTTTTAAATAATTTTTAATCTATATAATATATAAAATTGTTTGTTGTACTAATTCAGAGGGTGACACTTGATTGATGGTGTTGCAGTTAATCATGATACTAAAAAAAATTGTGGCCAGAAAAAAAAGGACCAAATAAATATTTGAAGAAAGATTTTTGAAATGTGATGGTTGTCTGCTGTATTTAGATTTCATTGAATCTGATCCTAAACAGTGTGATTTTAATATTGAATGTTTAAAAATGTTAGCACATGCTGTTAGTGTATTTTGCCCCTTTAATAAATATACATGTACATGCATGTGTAATCGAACATGGTATGAAAAATCAAGCCTTTGTTGGAAAATACATATACTTTTGGTCTGATTCACACCAGTCTGACTCTTATGTCAATTCATGGCCTGTTAAAATTCAGACCATTCCAAATTTATTTTTCAAATCATGTACATTAATTAATTTGGTTTAATTTTTTTTTTTTTTGATATTTATTTCCTTTCGTCTTTATTTTGTTTTAGAGCGTGGTACTTAATGATGGTGCTAGCCAATGACATTAAATTCAAGAGAAAGGAAAACAAAAAAATTTTGTAATGTAAAAAATACATATTAGTCACAACATGATAATTTAACAGTGTCGGGTTACTCCTGTTCCTTCTAATACTGCTACCATATTTTCAGAGTTTAACATTTGAGTGACTTTCACTGGTGTTTCTTTAGTATATTTTTTGTTCCAGGAATTTTTGACATCATCATAATTCATATTCACTGATACTGAATAATATTAGGCACATGTAAGTTTCCGAGTAGCTTCATGTGAACCATTGGTTCATTGATATAAACTGTACATGTAAGCTCTCATTTACCTTCATATGAGGCTTTTGAATCCACTATTCTGAGCTATTTACATATTGCTCTGACTATGAATTTTACAAATTGCATTACTGGGGTTTTTGATATACACAATTTAAACTCAGGGTTGTTGTCTGAGGGTGCATTTGTTGGTTTGTGCTATACAAAGAACACTGTCAATTGGTCTTGTATCTATGATAATACATATATCTTATTATTAACCAAGCGCGAGAGCCATACTGGGAGAATCTTGACAGTACAGATTGAGTGCAACGAGGTCCATACAGAAAAGACTGAGGGCCGACTGAGGGCCGATATTTTACTAACAAATTTGCATGATTTTCGCAATTTCTAAACCCCACTAAAACTAAAATTAAGGCAGTAGGTGGTATCATATTTACCATTTTTCCATTATGATAATCAAATTATATATTGCTTTTCAGATTCCGGTTCCACTTTTAATAATAATAATAATTATTATTATTATTATTATTACAAATACCCAACAACTTGTTTTTTGATAAGATATATCTCTTTCATAATATTGGCTACCTCAAAAATAAGACACGCGACACGTTGGTTATCTATTTCAGTCTGTTTGTTTCGTTCCTTTTCTATTCGTGAGTTTGCGATACAGACAGTGACATTGATCATTTCGTTATCATAGAACAGTCTATAGTTCCTTTCAAGTTCGGAAGGCCGGTTTGGAACTTGCAAAGTTCTCACTTCTGTTATCCGGACTTGATCTAGCATGATCGTCTCTTAATCGTTCCAACCTTGAAATATGAGAGAAAGTCATCATAATCAACAACAATAATAATTATTTAAAAAAACTTTATTTTTAACGGCTACACCCTGGCACCAAGATTCTGGTAAAAAGGCTGGTAAGCCTGGTAAAGTGTGGTTAAACCAGACTCACCAGGCTTTTTTGAAGAAAAAACAGTTTGGTCAAAAGTCAGGTAAGTCTGGTTTTACCAGGCTTTTCTGATAAGTCTGGTTTCAAATTAACCTTGAAAGCCTGGTAAGCCAGGTTTTGCACTTAAAACAGGAAACCCTAAAAGCCTGGTATGTTGGGTTTTACCAGGCTTCTCTGGTAAAGCGTGGTTGTAAAACCTTACCCAAAATGTCTGGTAAGCTTGGTATGTTTGGATTTTTCCAGGCTTTACTGGTAAGCCTGGTTATATAACTTCACCTGAAAAAACCTGGTTTAAGCCTGGTCTAGAAAATATTTAAACTAAAAACCCAACTGTATGGTCAGTTGGTTTTGCAACCTTGATCCAGGGAAGTCAAGTTCTAAAGGCTATATGTACAGGTATCTCAAGAGCCTGGTATTAAAAAAAATAATTCTGGTTTTGACAAAAATGAACCCACTGGATTTGCCTATAAAAATAAAGTAATTGAGTTACTTTTGTATTCTTCTCGTGGACGTGACATATACCGATAATAACATTCCATTAAGTAATTTTTTAAATTAAATAATAACAGAAAAATTAATGCTTCCCTTCAAATGAAACTAATACTCCAGAGAAAAAAGTGAATTATTAATAATTTTCAACCTGAAGGCTTTAAAAGATAAAAAAAAATAATACTAGTAGTTACCATATGGTAAGTTAAATGCTGCCGTTAAATTTCAAAAGAATTAATTTAATTTATCAGAAAGAGAATATAAATATTCCTCTAAATCAGAGACATGCATGAGCATATTTCAAAAACAACTGACAGCACTGGTATTAGGATCGGGAATGCCTACAGAGTTTCTGGCACGAGAATTAAACACATAAAAAGCAGTATCTATACTTTTTATTATCTTTATTATAGCCATAACATTTGACACAAACCTTGCAATACTATTTAAAAGTATAATCAACTTTGTGGAAAGTACTATATTCGATTCATCAAGGCTGAATGAAGATCAAAGACTGTACGGTGGCTCTAATTCACACTTGTTTCCAATGGCAAAATTGTTGACCGACCATGTCTCTGCATCATAAATGTGCCCACCTGCAAAAGCACTCAGATACATGTTGTCTCCTGTGACAAGATACAATCTATTCGTTCCGAACTCCACAGTTGAACAGGCTAAGAGTCTCGCACACAACAGCGCCGACAAGCTCATCAAACAGCATTGGCGACCTCTCAAGAGGTCACTAAAACATTCATTAACTTGATGAATGGTTCCATTTGCTAATAACGTTGCACTTGGCATTATAGTTAGCACAGAGTGCCGGTTAAACAACAGCTTACAGTCTGCGAAATAAAACACAATCTTTAGACTGCGACTTAGCCACTGCCCAATTTTGAAATGCGCATGCGCTGAACCCGCAACTGGGTAACAGCTATAGTGCGGGCTCAAATATTAACATTTCCACCGACATCTCCACCGACAGATTTCCTGCTACTCGGTTTTTTTACTACCAGATTAGTATGGCTGCCTGCGGCAGCAAATATTAGGAGCGGGCTTGGAATTGACGGAGCCATAAAATGAAAGTGCAATATGACAAACGCTATATAATAATAATAATTATTAAGAACATGCATGTAAAACTAGTTGTAATCACAGATTAAGAGAGTGCATTCGACAGGTTAATCTCAAACAGAGGATGGTTTCTCAAGTGGTCACGGACAAATGCATGTAAAATAAAAGCGGTTGTTATTTTATTGCAGTGATTTCAATAACATAAAAAAAATTGCTTTGAAGTTTTTAAAATTGATAGTTGAAATATGAAAGAAAGGGAAACTATCTATATGAATATACATTGTAGCTTGTTTATACTACACTCTTGCAACTTATAGACACAATTTATAAGTCTATCACTATTCAAAACAACTTTTATTAGGTTTCACTTCATAATTAATTCCCTGTTGTGTGTATTTTCATCTGGCTCTGCTCATTTGACATAACAGATCAGCTTAAGATAATTTCCCAGCTGAGACTGACTCCTACATACACTGTATCTACAAACTACCACTAACTACCTGAGTACCTCATTGTGATGTCAGTTGTTGACGACTTCAAAATGACTTTACATCAATTCCCACAGTATTTTCTTTCTTGAAATGCTGTACAAACTTCTCTTTCTAAATGTATAAACGTCTCTTTCTAAAAATGAAATGTATAAACAGCCATAAACTTCTCTTTCTAAAACTAAATTTGATCGTGTCAAACGCTGTAAAACTCAAAATGGCTGCCACAATCAAATACCTGAGCCCTCAGCTTTGTGGTCAGTTGCAACTTCACCCAACAGAGACTGGAACTGAGTGTGAAAAAAAAGAGCGGCAAAACGCGGCTACCGGAGTGAGATGAACCAATCAGCAATCAGCAGCTGGGCTAGATGAAGCAACAGGCTTATTTCTTGTGATTTTCAAAGTTTTCTCAAGCCACTGAGTATTTCTTTTGATCCATGGTAAGGTTTATGACTTTATATATGTAATTATAAGCTGAGTTTGGAGTTTTAATCCAGGTCTTGTCTGACAAATGCATGCAGCAGCTGAAGGACCTGAAGCAGTTTTAATTTTAATCTTTGATTCGCTTCAAAATAATGGTTGAAACGGCCGCTTTACTTCACAGGAGACACACTGGGAGACAGCATAAAGTTTGTCTGTAGACTGGAAAGCAGAAGTGGCAGAATGTCAAATATGCAATGAGGGAATTAACAAAGCTGCATTGTACTTCTTCCTGTTCGTTTATTGGACTCTTTGTTTTTAATGCATGCAAGATTTCTGGATTTTCACATGGCAGCAAGCTTCGATTCACAACTCGTCTCAGGTGAATAAAATTTAGCTGTTTTGAATTCTATTTGTGAAGATTTATTCAGCAAATTACAATTGCCATAATACAATTTGATATTATTAGACCTTATTAGTATACAGTTTTTCAGGCTTGTTTTGGGCATATAATTAAGCAAAGTTTTAGAAAAATGTTTCTTCGATTCGCAATGAAATGAACAACAGTTGCTCATTTCGCGAAGTGTTGGAATGTAGATGTCCACACATGTACACCAGTCTTTTAAGGTTATTAAACGTAAATAGACAGGGTTTTTTCGTATTACATGTAATAAGCTGAATTAACTCGCGTTTACTGTGTTTTTCGATAAGTAAGCTTATAGTCATACTGGATTTTTTTGAGTTGTTGACATTTTCGCTTTATTTGCGGCCGTGTTTATTTATTGCCGGTGATCGCCCGGTCGTGTAAAACAGCTCATCACATTTTTTTGTTCGGACAGTAAAATATATGGGACATTTTTTTCGTCCGAAAGTTTATTCGTCTGCATTTTCGTATGTTTGAAACGTTAAATGTATGTATCACGAAACAGTGGTTTTCATATTTTAGTATACATGTTCTCTATCCAAAACATATGACTCATATGTTCTTGATACATACAACCATTTTCATATGTTTGTGAGTCATGTTCATACATATGAGTCATATGTTTAAACGTTTTCATATGTTTGTGATTTTGTCTTTTTCAAAACATATGAGTCATATGTTTCATATAACAGTCATATGTTTTCGTTCACAAAACATATGAGTCATATGTTTGCAAACATATGACAGACATATGAAACGATCGTTTTCATATGTTTGTGATTTTTTTTCTTCACGCAGATTGTCTCTCATGGAAATTTCTACAGCCCACTCTTTCTAATATTTCCTGGACCCGCCCCTGTTAAGTAAATTTACCAAAAAAATGTTGGAAACCTGTCATGCTAGACAATTATTGCATAACCTGAACCTAATATTTCTATTTATTTCACATAAATGTTGCTTAGAAAAGATCAGCAACTGAGCCCCTCATTTGGTGATGCAGTGAGGGGGGTTGCTGATCTTCTACACTAAAGATGAGCCAACGTCTTGTTCAGTGAGGGGGAGGGCATACCAACAAAGTCAACGAGTCCCCCCGAGATGGGCTGGATGGCCATAAGCTGACTTGGTTAATAAGTAAGTAATTTTTTTTAAACTGTGAAATTTTTTGATGTCATTCCTGCCCTATTGAATATTCCCATTTGCCCACAATGCTTGACTTTGTGGTGTGTATGTCAAATGTGCAGCAAACATAATTTGTGCTTCATTCTAAATCGATAAACATATTTTTGTTTTTGCAGAGACAAAAAAATATCCTAATCAAAAGGAACGTGATGTGGTCACTAAACTGGCAGACTACATGAAGAACCTGTCACGAAAAGTAAAGAAAAGAAATTAAGCAAGGAAAGCTAAGATACCACAATGATACGTTTCTAGTGTTATTTGTATAACCGATTTATTAATACCTTTGCATTAAAGAAAATAAAAAGGAAAGTTTGAGCTGTGGAAGTTTCCTGTAATTAATATATTTTATAGATTTTGGGAGTCACCACAGCTATAAAGGACACAATTTGTGTCTAAGGTTCGCAAGGTATTGTGGTAAAATGTACAGCCGCCATCTTTTTTCTGTACGGCGTACATAATGTAGTTTAGTAAGGGCTCAAGCATTATTTTGCACAATTTGATTGATAGCACTTCATAAAACCATACTTTTCAGAGATTAAGCCTGGTTTATTGACCACATAAATCAGTTGTTGTAGGACCAGGCTCACCAGGGTAACCCTGGGTTGACCCAGCCTTTAAGAGCCTGGGAACCCTGGTTACAGACCAGGCTCACCAGGGTCTTTAGCCTTTTAAGAGCCTGTCAGCACCCTGGTAACCCTGGTTATTTACAACCAGGAATAGCAGGGTAACCAGGGTTTTTGCACATAGGGTTAATGCCTGGTAAGTCTGGTAAAAGAACCAGGATACCCTGGTTTTTTAACCAGACTTGAGTGAGGCCAAACGACAAAAAAAAAAAGTTACTACCGTAACTACGAATTTATTCTTGCAAAGAGACCGTGCGTGTTAGTTACAAAGTCTAATGTTCAATATTCTTCTTCTTTATTATATAGACACGAGTGTTTTACTGGAAAATATACCACTCGTAAAATTCATACGAAACTACATCCGGGACCCGAGTGGCGTATTTTCCATATCCTCACTAGTGAGGATATCGCTGACGTCATTTCCCGCTTTTGCATGGCTTTTTGTGGAAAGCTGCCACACTCCGGTTGAAAAATGGCGAGCGATAGATTCGTGAAATTCACTGAAGCCGACATGAAATCGTTCACTGAGGATTAGAAAATGTTAAGACGAAGATAAAAAATTTAATATGACTTAAAATTATTCAAGGAGTTCCTTGCAAGTGCAGACGAAAGGAGAGAAATTCGGAAAGTCCAGCCACCGAGCTGTTCGCGATAAAGTTTGTGCTTTTGTCGTTTGTCTATATAATAAAAAGAAAATTACACGGTGGCTTGAAGATATGAATTTTATTTTCTCGTGTTAAAAACAATATTTTACTCACTCGCTGCGCTCGTTCGTAAAATATTGTTTTTACCACTCGAAAATAAAATTCATATCTTCGCGCCGCCGTGTAATATCCTCTATATCTTAAATAATATTCCCACATCTTACTCGCGACAATACCAAAAATATAAATCCGTTTTTTTTACCAAATGGATCTCCACTTAATTGCTTGTTACTATATGATTAATTTGATCAAAGCCTCAGGGAACTGCACGTGCAAAGCACCGGTATCCAAGGGTTGTTTCAGGGGCACCCAACGGATCGTTTCGGTGGAATATCTGTTCGGAAGGCCTATAAACACCTCAGATACTTTCTTAATATAGGACAATTAAAATGCCTTTTGTTTCGGAGAGATAAAAATGTCGTTTTTGGTACAAAAATAGGTCAGCTAGGATTTTCGGTAGAGCAAAAACAGCTCATAAATTCGGGTAATAAGATATTAATCCCTAATCAATGAATTGTAAAACAAGCATTCAACTTTAGTTATGCAATGGCCGTTAAAAGGAGTCTATTACTTCAAGCATTTCTGCTTTTCTATAGACTCCTCATCACTTCTGCTTTGATTTGTTTGCTTGTCAAAAGTAATTGTTAAATATACATTGTATCATAAGTGGTGGAAGTAATAAAGTTAAATCCCTAGAATTTTGAAAGTTCAGCTATTAAACGTATCCGAACAGTTAAATTTTTTTTAGAGTTTAAGAATAACCCATTAAGCTGCACAAAAATCACACTTATTATAACGTAAAAACAACGTTCCGACGCCTTCAGGAAAATTTTGTCGTTGGGTGCCACTGATGTTTACACGGGACCGGGGCGCTACCGGATCCACGTGAGCAAATTAGCTGTTTCTGCCTGAGTTGATCATGCGCATAATATACACAAGGCGTTCCGCGTCGGACCGTAACCATTTGGGACTGGTCCCACGTGAACATAGCCAAAATGTAGGCTATGGGAAGTTTGGCACTCAAGAAGCTAGAGTTTACTCTTACGCTTCTCTCGTGCTCTCCAAACTTCCCGCGTGCATCATAACTCGATAATGCACGCTAAAGCATGAACCAATTGTTAAACTAAAAATAATGAAAATATGAAAATTGTATAAAAAAAGAAATCTACCTAATTATAAAACCGAATTATTTACTGGGAGAAATAGCTAAAATCCACTATGAGACTAAATATACAAAATCGGAATCCCTATGTTGTGTCGCGCGCGACGTCGCCTCATGGTTCGTCATTGTAAACCTGATTATTCTCACGGTCACAAAGCAAGTGAACCGAGACATTGCGGCCATTGTACTCGACAGACATTGTGATAGCTGACCCGTGGTGATCAGAAATGAAACAAACCGAGTTGTTGTGCTTTTTAAAATTACAATTTATAATGATTTACCAATTTCAGCGTTATTTTTGCGAGTTCATATTTATTTTATTAGTTTTCTTTGTTCAATCTTTGTACTATTTCTAAATTTCTACTATTTATATGTTCGACTACCGACTAACTCATGATCTAAGTCATGCACTCGGCTGGACGTTGCTTTCAATGTGACTGCTACTAGTCTAGTAGTATAATGATCTCAGTACGTGTTTCTTTCGGTGTATTTAGCACTGTAGTACTAATGGTGGACACTGTAAATGAAAAAAAACAAATATTGCAAATTGAACATAAACGTGTTAAGAATCCCAACTGGCAGGAGGCTAACCAGTTGGCTGTCTCCTGACCTGGCTGGCCATGGGAAACCTGACATTTTTGGCTGAAACCTAATCAAGCTGGAATGTTGTGATTTTGAACTACCGTAAAATTCCAATAATTAGCCCCCAACTGAATTTCAGACGCAAAGATCCTTCAGATAATAAGCCCGTGAGAATGTAAGGTCATGGGCTTACAAAGAAAATAGAAAATATAATGTCTTCCGATTATGAGCAACCTATTATTGTAACAGTGACTCGGAGGAGTACAAATAACAAGCGAAACGATTACAAACATCCTACGTTAGTTGTTCTGTAGGAAACCGAGTCTTATCGATGTCAACTTAGTTCTAGCATACAACACAGTCAAAAGTCTGGTTTCCATGTATTAAAAGTAAAATGCTGGATAATCAATGTTTTAGTCATTTGCAATTATTTGTATTTTCTCTGTTACATGGTTCGGATCCTGGATTCGTCCATTTTTAAGCTCGTTCGTTACAGGATCGCCGCAGTGAACATAGCTCAAGCACCAAATATAACCTAACCGAATGTCGTACATTAAATAAATCACCTGAGTACTACTGCGTCGTATTCTACAAAGAAGGGTTATAAACCATCTGAGTATACTCGGCCCATATTATAATCTTCGAGTCGTTTCTCCACTGATTTAAAGAGTTCACAACTGAGATCGCGTATTGGTTTGTTGGAGTATTGGTGGTTTTCATCAACATTACAAAAATTTTCAATAAATTAGTTTTTAGTATTGGTGCCCTTCTCTGGGGCACCAACATGGCCGCCATAAAATTGCACAAGAAGTAGAGTATATTCTACCGTCAATATCATTAGCTTTCACTTCAAATCTGTTTAAACATCACTTCTAAATTATTATCACGTCTGAAAATTTAAAAATGATATAAAATATCCGTTTTTGTGACAGTTTAACACGTTCATCCGGCACATCACAATTTCAAATAGCTTTATTTCCAAAAGGAATCACTGGATCGATACCAAACTTTGCAAGAGATTAATGATTTCCATGTCTAGAAGATATAAAAAGAATAGCTTTTGTAGGATTAATAGTTTAGATTTTAGAATTTTGATGACGTCAGATGAAAACAAAGAATTAGGAACGGTTTCTGTATTTCGTTCAAATACGGACGGACCGGGGATTTGAAAGCAATTTTCAACCCCTATGCTACATGTAGATGCTGCTGTTCCCGTATTGAATCCCGAATATTTTCATTAACGTTTATCGACAAACTGAATGAATGCACGAAGAAACTCTAAAGACTATAGTTTCTCAAACAGCACAGCTCTGAATTACAAACACATCTTTTCCTTCTTTGCGTTTGCGTAGTATAATCTTGTTTACTGGATATATAATCCTTCGTTTCGGAATGAATTTTGGCTCCATGTTTGAAAGACAGTGAACCGCTGATTATAATAATAATACACATAATAATAATAATAAAATAAAACCTTTTCTGACTGGAATAGCAGTTTCAACCACTAAATGAGGACACTATCGTATACATTACTAGTAATTATTGCTGAAATACTCGTCTAAAAAACTATGTTGGCTACAAAAAACTTTGCCTCCCATACCATATCTAGCTTTGATCGATCACTGTTGGGAGCTGACAGCTCAGTGAACCGACGCTTGGGATTTGATATATATTTTGATATAATGTTTTGTTGCCAGTGGGAATAAACTGTTGCACTGCATCTCAAGCTAACAGGAGGATAACAGGCGAACTGTTTACAAAGTTATAGTATGACCCCCCCCCCCCCCCCCCCAAGTACCATTTGGACTAGCGAAACTTCAGTTAAACTCTACTAAGGTGTACTAATCCCGACGTCATTTCATACTACAAATTAATAAACTATTATGCTTTGCAAAAGAGAGAGAGAGAGCTCAGTCATACCTTTCTTCGCTAATTTCTAATTCAGACTCCAGCATTTTTAGGCGTTACATCCCGCCTTTGTTAAGGAACTCTTGGACTTCCCAAAACGCGGTTACCGGTACGGTGATAGGCTGCTGTTTGGCAGCATCTCTCTGGTTACCTTCTGCCATTCCTTCAGCAGACGCAGTTGACAGAGTTGATTTTTGTGCAAAAAATGAAAAAAATGTATTCATAACGGTTGCATGAGTACAATGTTGTCAGTATCTGTTGTTTTCTTGAAAACAATACAAAGTTTTCTAAGAAAAGGTATTTTAGGTATTATTTCGATTCACAACTATAAAAGGTAAGGGTACTTTGGAAAAATAAAAATAGGGAATTTGTCATGCCTCATGATCGAAGAAGTGGACCGTGCACTGGGTAGATTTTCAAATGAAAGCGTCTAGTTTTCAAGATGTCACATATTATAAAAGTAAGACAGCATTACCGATACCTATTAAGTTTAATAAGGCCGCCAAACACTTGTTAAAGAGAAATAGGTAATTTTACCTCTCTCTCTAATTATACATGGTAAAACAATGCAAACATTTCTAGGAAAAACAGCGCATTGAGTAGTATTCACAACCATATAAGGTAAGGAATCTTGGACAAATATAAATAGGGAATTTTCCCGGCCGCTTACTCATAATTGAAGAAGTGGACCGTGTATAGATTTTCGAATGAGAACAACTGCAAGATTCTCTTTAGTTATCGGCAGCTATTAAAGTCGGTAAAACATACTTGAGATTGATGGCCAACAGGTACCAAGAAAGTGCCAGATCGCGATCGCATTACCCCTTATTTGAGGCCGAGTCTAGGCTCCATCCATTGAGAGAGAGATACCATGCCACAGTCGCCATCGATTTTGGAACAACGTTCAGTAGGTTTGCTTTCTCTTTGAACAGTGACGGAAATCAGGATATTTACTTGAAAAAAGATTGGGGAGACGCATATGGACACTTAAATTGCCTCGATACACCTACCTGCATACTGCTGAGCCCTGAAAAGGAATTTGTCGACTTTGGTTTCGAAGCCGCCGAGAAATACGCAGCACTGGAGGATGGTAAAGATCAGACGTATTACTTCTTTGATCGCTTCAAAATGATGCTTCACCATAACGAAGTGAGTATAGCTATGGAAAGCTTCGTTTGGGTTGTATCAAATCGAGTAATCCAAAAAGCGTGGGTGGAAGGGAGGGAGAGGGGGGGGGGGGGGGGGGGGGGGGGGCGGGGCCTCATGAACAGAAGAAAATAATCTGTAAAACAAAATAATCTGTAAATTTAGCTTATGATTATCGCACTAGGCAAACAATCAGTTTCCCAAGTCTGCGTCCTTTTCGCGGCAAACTTCATCCGCGATTTAGACATGCCGCAGATTTACACACGGATTTACTTCGCATGTTATACTGTTGTTGCGTCGCTAAGGTTCAAAAAATTTCTAGAGATCAGACGGTATTCTAAGCCATGAAATAAGCTAAACATGAAAATTCACCCGGGAATAAGAAAATCACAAAGATTCGTTAATTCGACGAAATAACGAGCGGCCAGCGACATTAAGAGACAGTATTTGTAAAAGCGGCCTGGCCGATTTGGTTTGAAAAATAGATTTCGCTCATTTCTTGTGTGTTGTAAGACTATTATGTACTTATACTAAAACCACAATCCGCTTGATCGGATCTTTTAAATTTTTTGAGTTTTACGGGATTTTCGGTTCACCCCAGCGAACGCTCGTGATGACCGATGTCAAGGCATAAATTTAGTACAACTTTAAACATCAATTT
The DNA here is from genome assembly GCA_029204205.1 of Desmophyllum pertusum. NCBI lineage: Eukaryota > Metazoa > Cnidaria > Anthozoa > Scleractinia > Caryophylliidae > Desmophyllum > Desmophyllum pertusum. Next base: position 83,729 of record MU825910.1, read on the forward strand.
GTTACGTAATAACAATCCCTGCACAAAACAAACACCACAGTCAGTTAGATTAGGTCTTTTTAATTCATCAGAGTGACTTTTATGAACATCGAGTATAAATCAAGCAAGCAGTGAGAATTTAACGACACCCCTATCGCATAGCTTGATCAAACCCGCAAAAATGACTCAAATTCAAACTGCATTTTTGAAAAAGTGAGGTGGTCTATGTAAGTAAAAAAAAACGCAGCCGAACAGTCGGCACAATAGAAAATGTCACTATAGAAAGAAACCTTGCGGTATCTCCTGGATAAAATATTTATAGCTATGTGAACTTGCCAAATTTCGACGATCTCCAAGTTTTGCCTCCATTTTGACAGACTCGCCAACGTGAAGCTTTGCACCAACCTCTATCGCAGACATATCTAAAACCATCAGAAATGGATATAAAACCAATTTAAATGCATTATAGTTCAACAGAAATCGAAAATATCCACCTTTGAACGACTTAAGCTTCACTCACCATGCGATGTAAGCTTGATTAGCGTTCGAATTTTGCTCGATGATTCGGCAAGAAGTAACAATCTCTGCCACCCAAGCTTTGCCTCGATGTATCGTACGAAAGAATTAAAGGAAGTTACGCCGTGTTTTCTCTTCCTTACTGGCCGTACATCGACGTTTTTCCACAACAAAACTGTCATTCGAACGCTAAATAAATTTTGAATCTCGCAAATGCAGCTTCTTATATACTCTATTTTCTCGGAGTTTTGGATCACTGCGTCTCGGGCTCGGATTTTTGGAGCGCTAAGTCTCGGGCTCGGATTTTAAAAACAGGGTCTCGGCGTCTCGGCAAGTCTCGGATTTACCATTCGCCACCCCTAGTATTGCTTCCCAACCAAAACCCAATGGTTTCCAAAAGCTAGTTTTGTTTATTATGGTCCTCCTTATTAATTTATAGACTGACACTTCGTGACACTTTTGAGTTTCGAAGACCTAAGTTTGACATGGCATTCGATATCATAAGTTGCCACAACATATTTTTGTATTCCTGTTTTACCATAGGAAATCCAAGCATAGATTTGCATATCAATGTATTTACAATTATAAGAGTTTGTATGGGATTTCAAGCGGAACATTTTGAGCAATAAATAAAATTGAAATACCGAATAAAGTTCAGGAAACATTACATGGCGTTGTTTGCTATCCTTACAATGTGTTTAAACGCAATTTTGAGCGATTTTAGTTCTAGTTACCTTACCATGTGTTTTGTTATTCAAATTTGCCAACCATTAAAAATAACTCTTTGTTTCAACAGCCAATAGTTCTCTGCTTGGCGCATTAATAACAATAGGTGACGTAACGAGAAATATCGCTATTGACAAGGAAGGAGTGTTCTGCCTAAATAATCTGAATAATCGACTTTCACTGCTCGACTCGTTTCGAAATTCGCTCGAATTTTCGCACCAAAATAGGTTAGGCTCCCATTTTGACTTAACGCCTCGATAATAGCATGACACACAAATGTTTTTGGGAAAACCAATTGGACATACGTCGTGATCCAAAGGAGTTAGCCGCTCTACAAAATCATATAAGCGTTTCAACATAGTCCGCGAAGATCACAGTCGTCCCGCTTGAGCGCGGTTAGCACTGGTCCCCAGTCAAATTAAGCCCCAATGGGGAGGGTCACGCTACTTTTGATCGTGCGACCTGATTGTTCCGTCGATCAAAAGTAGCGTGACCCTCCCCATTGGGGCTTAATTTGACTGGTGTCCAGTCCAAAGTTGCCAACTATTAAACAATAGAGCTCTTTGTTTCAACAACCGATAGTTCTATGGTTGGAACATTAATAACAGTAGGTGACAAGTAACGAGAAATATCGCTATTTGAATGAAATGTACAATATTTAAATCGGGCAGTCGTTTATTGATGCTACATTTTGATAGAGTGAACGATACAACAGCATTAAACTAAGGCATCACAGATCAAACTTTGGGTCTTCGAAACTCAAAAGTGTCACGAAGTGTCAGTCTATAAATTAATAAGGAGGACCATAATAAGCAAAACTGTTTGATATTAAAAAACTAGCTTTTGGAAACCATTGGTTTTTGGTTGGGAAGCAATAATCTGACCGTCACTACCATTTCTTGTGGTCGCGAAAATATAAACGAGTCCAAAACGACATAAGGCCATAAGTTTCCCACAGACAATCCTCTATGATTACCACTGTTTGACTACAACTAATCCGATCGCTGCTATTTTACCTACATTTAATTTTACAAAGTATTAAATTCGGGCTTGTCTTCAAATTAGTTCCTCCATATTTTTTACCAAAACACGAGAAGAGCGGACTAGACCCAGGCCCACTCCCGGCATAACGGATCGGCCGAAGCAATGTAAGCCCGTTTCGACGCCCTGTCACGCCCTGGTGTCGCACTGTGTACTTGAAGCTATTTGCAATTTAGCCACAATCACGTATGTCATGCCAAGCAAACATTTATGCTAATATTAAGTTTAATTTCCTTTTATATTTTGTAGGGAAAATTGAGCAGGGAGACTCTTCTAAAAGCACGAAACGGGAAATATATGCGTGCCCTTGATATATTTTCCAAATCTTTGGAATATATGAAAGACAAAGCTCTGGAAGTAATACGCGATCGGGGTTCAAGAAAGTGCACAGCTAGCGAGGTACGCTGGGTTGTCACTGTTCCAGCAATATGGAAACCATCCGCCAAACAGTTTATGAGAGAGGCCGCTTATCAGGTACGTTGTGCGGATTTATGCTCGAATAATATGCCAATATTTTCAGCCAATCAGAAGCTCTATAATTTCTGTCCGTTTTCATACGTTAAAATCCACTAATAATACCAAATACCAGACAATTATGACAATTATGACCCCGGCGATGATCCGGATTATCCCCAGTTTAGAGTCACATGGTAGATTGTCCTATTAGAGAAACAAAAACCAATGAAAATCACTAACAACTTACCGACCAATTGATTTTGGTTGCCCGAGGCCGACTTTTTTAAACCAAAAGATTTTGCTAGGAAATGACTGCAAAACTAACATCAATAAAGTACTACTGGATCACTGTTCTATCGGCAAATGAAGCCTTGTCAGACCTAGTATTTCATGTGTGTTCCGAAAAAATGAATAATTGGCCAACATTTGGTCCTGCCAGTTATTAACTCAGCCAATTTTATTGCATTTCTAGCTTTCTGATTGGCTCCTATCTTACACTTTTTTTCCTTCTTCTTATGATTGTTAATAATTTATTGTAATCGAAATAAGTGTGAATAAAAATGAACTGAACTGAACTGACTTATAACTTGCCCCAACAGAAGATCGCGCCACTTCATTTTGCCGCCATTAACCCAGGGATTACATGCAATCGCTTCATTTAGATCGAACTTAAAAGTCACCCAGTCGATTTATCAGAATTAAAAAAATCAAAGACAGACTGAAGTAACTAAAATCAACAAAGTAATACCGAAGTAGTAAGTTAGTGATTTAAGAAAACAATTATTCCATTCGCGCTTGTTGGATATGAGACGATTATGGCCAACTCGGCGCAATGCGCGCAATCTCGATTCCAGGCTCTCTCTCCTTTTCCTCCCTTGTCGTTGAGTAGAGAGACCCTGGTTGCGGCTGGTCACGTGACTATGTGGTTACAACAATACCGCAGTGAGGGTGGGTCTTTGAGGCCGTTTTGTCAAGGTGAACAATAATTACTAACCAGGGGATCGAAGGGGCAAATCGAGCTTGGTTCAAAATGGAACAGCGCCTTGCTTTCTGCTGGTTTAGACTTGAAACCAGAAACCGCGCAAGAGAAGCCTCTGGCACCCAGGGTAACGGCGAGATTATGTTAAAAGTGAAACAGGCTATTTGTATGGAACGTTTGTTTTTATTCTGTACAACTTCGAATTCATGACATGAACATATATACGTGACGGATATTTTCGAGCCACAAAAGCAGCGGCGCGAATGGAAAATTCGCCTTGCGAACACAAATTCTAAGTATATAATCAGAATATATAAAGTAGACAGGTTCATGATCGTAAAGCTAAACGAGGTTGTAAACCAGACACCTTGGTCTGAAACCAACTTTGAAAACAACAATAAACTTGGCGAGCTCGTTCACTGACCCTGTGAACTCCGGTAAATTAAAACACAACGGCATTTATTTACAAATTCATTTGGAGCGAAATCAGGAGCGAAATAGTCCAAACTTTAGGATAAAAGAGTAGCTTACTATTTTCTCTAACTGATTCTAGGCGGTAGTTTGACCGTAATATAGTTTTATTGTGTCAAAAAATCTACAACAACAACCGCTCGAAGCCGCCCGCCGGCGGTTCCTTGAAAATCAACAACATTGTACGGCACGACTGATGTCAAACGTACTGTACGAACTCGAAGGCATTTTTTTCCATCGGCAGTTTTTGCAGTGAATACAATTTAACGATCACTTAAACTCATTACCTTAAAGCTGTTCACATACCGAAATGATCGGCTTTCTTCCATGGACAAAATTCCGTTGTAAAACGTCCGACGTAGTTCAGGTCACGGTTGTGTAGTTCTGAGAATTACGCAAGTGGTTTCCGAGAAAAGATTATTGCAGTGATCTTCGCAAACGGCCTGGTAAAGCCTGTAGAAGCTTGAATAACCGCATGTAAGCTTATGTACAAACTTTTATGGTGCTTGCTTTTCTTGCGAGTTGTTTGAAGACCTGTTGCATCTGCGAGTTTCGACTCAGAGTCAACGTTCTCACCCTCGCATGGTAGATTTCTAACACTCTACCACCCCTCCCTCCGAGTATATTTTTTTACCACCCAGAATTTGGGTGGTCACGTGACCAGCCGCAACCAGGGTCTCTCTACTCAACGACAAGGGAGGAAAAGGAGAGAGAGCCTGGAATCGAGGTTGCAATGCGCGCTGCGTTGATTATGCCGAGTCAGATATGATCTCATATCCACACGCGCTGATGGTATAATTGTTAAATATAATCCTGGTTTCATGAGCAGTTGAGAAAAAAGGTTACAGTGAAGCTTGGTGAACAACCATTCTTACGAGTCTTAATCATATGTTCATTTTCAGGCCAATCAAACTAATTTTCATAAGAAAAGTTGGCCACCAAGCCTCATTTAGAAGAGCAACTTGGAAATGGCCTTTTGATCGAAGGCAAAATATAAACCAAAAATATGCACCAAAACAGCGCTGCTACGCCTCTCATATATAATTGGGATTGTATAAAGAAACTAATCGTCGAATAACAATCCAAAACCAATAAAGTTTGACCGTCTTTCGGAAAAATTCCTGCTAGGAGGAAAATTCCCTTAAGAGGAAAATTCCTGCTAGGAGGAACGAACGAAAAGTTTTTTTAATCATATATATAACTTAGTGGTGGGTTGGGTTTGGGTTTCTGTATTCTTGCTGGGGCTGGGCTGGGTAGATAGGCCTAGCAAGGGACGAAATGTCCTATTGTCTGTTTATCCGCCATTGGCGAATTAAGTAAATAAAAATAAATAAAATAAAATAAATAAATAAAATAAATATTCCAATATCTAGAAGGAACTGTCTTCTGATCTCTTATCCTTTGCGCTCCTCTCAGTGGTGCATAGGGCATCTACCACACAGGTTCCTCCACTCGTCACGATCCTGGGCTCTGCATTCAATGTCGTGCATGTGCAATGTAACCCTAAGTGCCGTAGTTCTTGTTCGGCTGACCTCCAGTTCTTTTTAGGTCTTCCTCGCTTCCTCTTCCCTTGCCGGTTCCAGAAGAAAGCTTGCCCGGTTGCATTGTCACGTGGTTTCTTTAGAGCGGTGTGGCCAATTCATTTCCATTTCTTAAATATTTCGAGAATCTCTGACTGTGACTGACGCCCGGGGGGTACTCAAAAAAGGTTTTATACGGGGAGGCTCCGCCCAGAGGTCCAACCCCTTACCCTTTCATATACCATTTTTCACAGAAAAGGTACCCCTTTCATATACCTTCCATAGAAAATGGTACCCCTTTCATATACCTTCCATAGAAATTACGAAAATGGTACCCCTTTCACATACCTACAGTAGAAGCACTGCATCCCTTTTCTTTACCCTTGTAATGAACTTAATGAACAATATATATTACCAGAAATCATCAAGCATTACCAGTAGAGATGTTAACCAAACAATAATATCATTTACTCGTGAAATCCCTACCCTTTCATATACTTCAACTCGTGAAATCCCTACCCTTTGATATACTTCAACTCGTGAAATCCCTACCATTTCACATACCTCGAGCTTAAAAAAGGACCCCTTTCGGGCGGAGCCTGCCCGTATAGCGTATAGTCCATTATTGGGAGTACCCCCCCCCCCCCGGGACTGACGCTGTCAAAGTCAACGAACTAACGGTAATATATAGGGATGTGTTCCATTCCAATGACTGCTCTGTGACGATTCTAAGTGTTGCAATATGGTCTGCGTATGGTCTGTTTCCGGCCTGAATCCCATTTTTGGTCACCCAGTACCACCTCAACTGAATTAGCTTAATCTCCCTTTTTTTAATTTTCACGAGATGACTCTCCTTGCCGCCATCAGGAATATATTCCTCTTCCCAGAACGGTTCGAAGATCTCATACAGCATCCGTGTTGAGGTGTTTGGCTGCCTGCCTTCCACTGGGATTCCATCCGGACCTGGTGCTTTTCCATTATGTTGTTTCCCGATGGTTCTTGTTATGTCCTCTTTGCCGGGCTAGTTTTTCGGTGTTAACCCTATTCTGCCTGGGCTTTTTTTTCGTTCGTGAACCTGAGGGGGGGGGGGGGGGGGAGATAGTGCCCCCCCCCCCCCCATGTATCTCGAAAAGTATTGACGCTATGCAAATGAAACTTACATGGTGTATAAAGCATTCAAACATGTTTATCAGTTAGTGTTAATTACGAATCAATAATGATATCATATCACGCCAAAATAACGTCATACTTTAAAAATGTCCGCCATCTTGGATCCACCATCTTGGATTTTTAAATTGTTCAGAAATGTCAGAAAATCACCAAATTTGATTTTAAAAAATCGAAAACAATATAAGGATGCAAAAATTGCAACGATTTTGGAAGAATCTCTTCGTAAAAATCGAAAATCTCATGAAAACGGAAATTTAAGCTGAAAATACCAAATTTGGCTAAAATGGCCTGTCAAAACTTGGTTGGCATGGAAACATCAAGTCACGTGATCAAAAAATTGGCACACCAAAATGTTCCCAGATAATTTTAAGGAAAAGTCATAAAGTTTGGCTATGATTGCTTGAATGCTCTTTAAGCACGATACTGATTTGAAGTCAGCGCGGGCACTTTCTGCCCCCCCCCCCCCTCCAGGAAGAATAAGGTTAACATGTACATCCAGCATGGATTGGGCTTCTGGAATGACTGCAGTATCTGGTGGTAGTGGTAGGCTCAGCAGTTCCTTGAAATATTTTCCCCTCTCTACAGCTGGTCCTCCTGTTTGACGAGTTTATTTCCCGAGGCATCTTTGATAGGTAAGTTTCATGTTGTACTCTGCTTAGCTGATAGTTTCCATGTCAGGTCATAGAAATCCTTCATTCTGTTTTGCTCTGCTGCTGTTTCAGCTCTCTTTGCTATCTCAGTAACGAACTTCCTTTTGTCTCGCCTGATGTCTCTTCTTCCAGATGGATCGCATAGTACTGATTCTGAGCTTCCCTTCCCTTCTGGCCGCCGTTGTTCTGATGTTGCTAACCATATCCTTATGCTTCTTCCTTTTTTTTATCTTATTTGTAAAAGCTCTCTACGGATCCATACTTTGTGTTGCTTCTGCTTTGGCCCAACGATCTCATTGGATGTCTCTATCCATGCCTGTTTCCGCTCTTTCCATGCATCCTCTGTGTTTGGCTGCTGCTTTTCATACTGAACATCTGCCAGGGCTTGGTATCTGTTGCTGAGTGCAATTTTAACGGCTTTGAGGGTCGGTGCGTCCTGAAGGAGTTTGATGTTGTACCTCGGTACTGCTTTGGGGTTGTGAGTATTATATTTCCTGCGTTTCAGCCTCAGTTTGGCTACAACTAGGTGGTAATCTAACGCCACATCTGCCCTCTGTAAACTCTTACATCTTGCAGTGATCGGACCGAACCTTTAATTGCTGATACAAATGTTGTCAATCTGGTTTTCAGTGCTATAGTTTGGAGACATCCGAGTTGTTTTATACAGTGGAACCTCGATATAACGATACTCCATATAACGATGTTCCCGGTATAACGATCAACATTTGACAGCCCGGCAAATGTTACAGTAAATGTATGGAGAAAACTCCCGATATAACGATACTCGATATAACGATATTCCCGATATAACGATCACAATCTGGCAGCCCAAACGTAAAATTTACCCCGATATAACGATAAAATCAATCATCGCGTGATGAAAAAGGAGGCTTAACACTTGAAAATCATATGACAATACTCCCGGGTAATACTTTTCCTTTATCAGTCCGGATTATCCCAATCTTTTAGGACAACCGTGACGTCACGAATCTCGCGTTTCAACCAATGAGAATCCGTGTTGCGATCCACGTATCGCATTTCCCGATATAACGATCTAATTTGGTCAGTCCCTTGGCACATCATTATATCGAGGTTACACTGTATATGCGTTTCTGTGGGAATATGGATATATAGAGTGGAATGCGCATATAGGTCCCAATTTTAATTTATCATACCTTCTTCCTGTCCTGTCTTTGCGGTGGACTAACATCCCATCCAGGCGAGTAGCAATTCCTAGTCGCTTAATGCTACAGAAACCGGGATAAGCTCGGGAAGTTGTGGGCCACTAGGCTCGTGAAGACTATACCTTATTCCTGTCTTCCCATCACTTCCTCTCTGTAAGATATTTAATGTATCCTTCTTTTACAAGGCAAGTTATAAAGGCTCAAATCTTAAACTCTCTGTTCTCTCGGTATCGATTCAAAAACTATTCTATCCGCGTTCAAGGCTCAATGTTCTGTGTTCCGATCTGAATGTTCTGTGTAAACTGAGCGTCATTGTCTGTTATGTAATAAAGCCACGCCCGGTGTGGCACAATCGGGTAGACATCTAAAAATAACAAGACAGTAAAGTCTCCGCTTTCACGAGTGTTCAAATAGCCTATTTCCGTTCGTTTTTCAGTTCATTGCAAGGCTCGATTTCTTGACACTCTCTTCCTTTGTTTTCACTGCCAATATTTTGTTTTCACTGCCAATATTTCACTGCTCAACTCCCAACCAGGTTTTTCTGCCATGATTCTCCTTCGAAATCCTTTGGACACTGCGGTCCCGTTATTTAACTTTTAGGCGCCGGATACTCGTATTTTGTCCTTGTTGTTCCGCTGCAGTGAAAACTGCATTACCAGGGTCACGGCAAGGACGTGCAACAGCCGACTTGATGGCAGAGTCTATTTGAGACGGTGCACGTGGGCATTTCACCTGGTGACACTAGCGCACCCCACTGAGATTCTTTGCGATCCTTTAACCCCTCGGCGAGGAGCACCTCGTGGATATTTTGCTCGAGTAAATAAATAAATCTGAATTTGGGTACAATAGAAAATAATCGAGCAAAATTCGACTACATTTAAATTCGCCTGGCGGTGGCTACCGTTATTGGCAAAACATAGGTGTCCCTAAATTTTAACTTTTTTGTCTGTTACTCCAATAGAAAACACCTAATAATGAATTATGAACGATGTGTCATTAGAACATTACACTTTCAGGCTGGTCTTGCTTCACCAGATAATTATAGTCAACTAATAATCGCTCTGGAACCAGAGGCAGCAGCATTGGACTGTCGACAGCACAAACTGAGGGAGTTCGTGGGTATGATAACAGTTGATGAGGCTTTCGTTTCTGCGAAAACACAGTACCTAGTGGTTGATAACGGAGGTAAGCAGTAAAACGTCTCTAAAACAGTGTGATCTGGTGGCGAATCCATGGTGGTTATTGTAAGGGTGTAGGGGGGAAGGGGGGAGGGGGGGGGGGGGGGGGGGGGGGGGTGAGTGGGTTTGGGGGCTGACGTTCCTTCCTTAAGAAGGAAATCCCTGCAGATTTTCATTCCTTTGGACCATTTATTTTTTGAACCACCATCGCTAGTAGGTATATCCGATTAGCTAGGGTAATCGGATATGAGTCGAACCTCGAGAGGTCAGAACAAAGGGGGTCTAACTTTTGAGTAACGGGTTAATTGGCGCCGGATTCGCACCGTTGCCCGGCATCGCTTTGCCTTCAAAGGAAATTAAGGGCCGCCTTTCTATCTCCCCCACCCCTCTCCTCCGGTTAAAATCTAAAATCTAGCCGTGGGGGCATAGCACCAATATCTTTTGCTTATGCTTGCGGTTGCTTGTGCTATTCCCGGTTCATATGCACATTTCTGGATTATATTTATATTTATTATTGACGTCTCAAAATCGTCATTACTAGTTCATAATTGGTATGAACGGGTGAAATAAAGCGAGAAACTGAAATCGAAAATATTTCAGGTGGAACCATGGATGTCACAGCCCATGAGATTCAAGAAGACGATACCATCAAAGAAATCTACCATGCCACTGGTGGGGATTATGGAGGCACCAAAGTCGACGAGGAATTCCAAGATCTACTGGACAAGATATTTGGAAAGGACATCATGGATGAATTTCGTAGTTCTAATCCTTCGGGCTGGTTAGAGCTGATGAACGATTTTGAATTCACTCGGAAGCGCGCAGCAGGAGGGGCAATGAATATCAGAATTCCCGAAAGCTTCTTGGACCTATTGAGAAGTAAATACAATCGTAACAGAGATGATGATGGTTCTCTCTTGAATTGCATCGTTAGGTCGCAAGGTGAAGGAATAAAAATCTTGAAGAGCCGCGTTTTAAGCCTTGGGCCAGACATAGTTAAACGCTTGTTCAAACCAGCAATCGAGTCCATTGTCAGTCATTTGAAAGCGCTCCTTAAGAAACGGGAACTTAGAGGCGTTGAGCAGTTGTTTCTGGTTGGTGGTTTCTCCGGGTGCCGATTTCTTCAAGACAGAATAAGAGAGGAGTTTGAACACAAATACAAGATCGTCATCCCCGATGATGCTCAACTTGCAGTTGTGAGGGGCGCCGTGATGTTTGGTCAGCGACCAGATTGTGGTAGAGCGATGCCTTTCTGAGACCTATGGTACGTACGAGATGCTACAGAGCCTTTGTGCCGAAGCTCCACAAGAAAGAAAAGCTGACGTATATCGAGAGAAAAGCATATTGCAAGGACATTTTCTATGTTCTGGCAAAAGAAATGAAAAAGTAAAGATTGGTGAGAGTAAGAATACCTCCAGGTTCCAGCCAGTCCGCAAAAATGCCACAAAGATTGGTTTTTCGTTTTTCACTTCTAGTAATCCAGATGTGCTTTACACTACAGACGAGGGAGTCAAACAGCTTCCTGGTTATATTTTAGTGAATAGTCCTGACACATCTAAAGGTACAGATCGTTCTATAGAGCTGAGTGTGTACTTCGAGACAGAAATAAAAGTGGTGGCAGTTGATCTTGAAACAAAAAACGAATCATCCACTTACATTGACTTCTTGTCGCATAACTGAACTGTTGCCGTGCTGTTGTTATAATCACATGCTTTACGTAACGCGTCAGAGACATTATAACTCCTAGACGTTTTATTTGTAGCCGAATAGTGATTAGTAGTACAGTGTAGCTGTACGGGTATAATACCTCGAACGGTCGAATATATCATGGCATAGTTTCTTCCGAAGGCGTTGCTATGAAGTCATGACCACGTGTTGGTTAACGCATTTTGGTCCCTCTTTTACTTTTTATTGGAACACATATACTGCTATTGTTTTCTATTTATGCGAAGAAGTTATCATCTTGATCAGACGTTTAGGTCCAAAAGTGGTTACGATTTTGTTAAATTTCAGCGACTCACAGGCGAGTGTTTACGCGTTATGACGCAAAAAAGTATACACTTAAGCCTGTGCTCATAAAAATAGGTCCACGATGTGTACATATGTGGCCATGGGTTTACAAACAAAATCAATCGTGATTCAAAGACCCATATTTTTTTTTAGTTAAATTGCCTGGCCCTTTTTGAGTAGAAGTAATTATGTAAATAATGCACTCACACAAATGGAGGTAAAATAAAAATAAGCAAAGTTTATGTACATGTAACATAAGACTGCTATAATTAGACTATCAGGTGTCACATTATTTTGTATGTAAAGTGAACTGAGACTTCTTTTCGACCAGTCCTGAATTGAAGCCTTGTCAATGACATTGAATAGCACCAGAGGTCTATAACTAGAGGTTTCCATCTAGCATTGCGCGCGGCCCATCAGATTAGGGATTAGGCTATTTTTAGACATTTTTCGCGCGAAACCAGCAGCCAATCACGCACCATGCCTGACAAATATGGTCATTGAACGCGCTAGCTCGACAATTTTTGTTCAAGACGGTTTGTTCGTCGATTGAAAAGATGGCTAAAATCACTAAGTAAAAAGCCTTGGCCCTTCTAAATCAAACAAAAGTTAATTCTATTAAATAATGCACGAAGTTTGGAACGAAATATTTAATGGGAAATGCCTGTAAAATGTACAACTAATGCGACTGAAAGAGCACTAAAGGCAGCCGGAAATTAATTTACGGGAAGACCGCGGACACAATTAATTCGTCCAAAGAATGAAAATCTGTTTACAACACAAGTTTAAGCTTAGTCTATTCAGTATTGTTACCTTGTATTTCAAAGAGGCTTGTCAATTCCAGCTGAATTAAGTTTTAAAATCAGCACAATAAATATCCATGGATCAGTTAAGCCGTTATAAGCTTATAACTTGAGCTTACGGCAGTTCGTCAAGCGTTCGTGACAGTCAATCATTCAAAGATCACTTCACAGTGAAATTCTCTTTCTTTCCATCCATGTAGACATTGAGGGTTTCCTTTGTTCTTTTACTTCAATGAACTTGATTTCAAGCTCAGTTCGTTAATTCTGTAGTCGCGCAAGTTTCGCCCGCCGTATAAACAAGTGAAACCTTCGGCTGCGTATAGCTGTCCGTTCAACTTGTAAAATGAATATAATGTTCAGCTCCACAATTATTTCGAAACTTCCCATGTTAAGCTAAACCATCTGCACAATTTTCCAGAATATACGAAACTTTGGAGAGATTGAACGAAGATTAATCCGCGGAGAAACCTTTGTCTTTTCATTCAACTTTCGACAACTTGCCAACTAGACACCGCGCCAAGTTTTGCCGCCGAATTCATACAAATCATACTTCATTTAGATTGAACTGAAAAATCACTCAGTCGATTTATAGTTTTACAAAAAGTATACCGAAGTTTGACCTAAATTTAGTGAAGTATTTAAACAATTATTACATTCTGCTGTGACGCTTTTCCCTTTTCCTTGGCCGGCAAAGTTTCTGCCTTTGCGTACCTAGCGCTCGCATATTAAAAATGGTTCAACGTGATTGGCTGCTGGTTTCGCGCGAAAAATGTCTAAAAATAGCCTAATCCCTAATCTGATGGGCCAAGACCCAATACCAGAGATGGAAACCTCTAGTTATAGACCTCTGATAGCACCGAAGTTATAACATGTTTTCAACATAACATTACGAGCAATGTTAACAGTGAACAGGCATGATAATACTTGCAGGCAAAACGAACTGAATTACATGTTATATTCTTGTCAAATTGCACTGGAAATAAAGTAAGCATAACAGCATTGCTGACATTCTTGTTTTGAAAGATGCCTGTAAGAATGGAATGTTGACATCTATGTCTTAAAGCAGACTCGTCCCCAGTCGCTTCTCTTATTCATATTCATCGTTGAACGCGCGCGGTGCATCAAGGGAAGGAAGGAAGGACGAAAAAAAGCAAAGCTTTACTTTTTCCCGCCCCTTCCCAAACCCCCTTGCGCGCTTTGTCTTCCTAATTTCCTTTGCGGATGTGAATGGTAAGTAACGACTGGGTACGAGTCTGGTCTTAAAGGAGCTACGTCACAGATGGCGCATCTTGAAAAAAAAATTGGCCAATTTTTTCAAGTTTGCCGTTCGCAATCCGTCTTAATCTTCTCCAGCCTCAACCATCCTTGTTCTTGTTTGGTTTACCTCGTTGGTGTTTTTTTTTACCTTAGTAAACTATTATTTTGAGGCTTTCTTCAATTCGAAGGTGATTTCGCACTGCTTTACATAAGTTGACTTCCAAAATCCCATGGACGTGTTTGTGTATTCTACTCAACCCGTGAGCACCTAGAAACATGCAAGCGTTTTCCTATAAAGTTATTAAGATCGTTCTTATAATTTATATATAAAACAAGTCTTTGGTCGATTTTTATCCTCGTGTGTGATCTACTATTTCTATTTCATGGCAGAGACCTGTGCGCATAACAGATCTCCTGGACTGCAAGCAGTCTATATGACATACCGCAATATACTAGTGTCGATGCCGCGTGTAACGTGGGCGCGTATGCGAAGAGAAAACTCAAACCCGCGCCCAGGCTACGTGCGGCTCGCCGCTCGTGCGTCATTTCGCGTTCGCCGGCTCTACATGAATTTTCGAGAAAAATAAAGACTGCTTGAAGTCTACCGAACTCCCAGATCTTTATAGAAACCCAAACATGTCTATGAAATTAATACTTAGGTAAGTTTGTCGCAAAAATTTAGTAGTTGCAGTCTGACAACCGTTGTTAGTTACGTTAGTAGTTCCTGTTTCCATATAATCGCTGCGTTTTTGGCCAACCACCCCTAGCGACCACACGGTAACCAACTTTAAAACGTCAATAACTAAAACAACTTTATTAATTGGCAACGGGACGGCGCGTTTTTTAAACACCTTTATCGTGCCGTTGGCTCTATCAAAAACTTGGAACAGTTCGGTTTAGCACTGAGTCGATTACATCAAGAAGACAAATCTTCATATTTTAATGAATGCAAAGACAGTACTGAAAGCTGTAATGCGAAGATAAGAGCCTGATATTTCAAAATGAATACGGTCAACTCTCTCTAAGCGGACACCACTGTAAGGCGGAAACCTCTCTAAGGCGGACATGGATGGCTGGTCCCGGCCGAATTTCACTTGTTTGTCTGTAACTAAACTCTCTTTAGGCGGACAGCTCTCTAAGGCGGACAGCGGACACTTTTTTAGCAAAATACTGGTGAAAAATACCTCTCAAGGCGGACACTAGAGGTGGAATTTTTGCATAATCAATAGATTATAGGCCGGATATTAATTAAAATTGACCTACTGATGGACAGTTTTGACGTCACGGGTTTCTGTAGTGACAAGTCACATTAACTCTTTATCAGGTGGACGCGTCTCTAAGGCGGACAGCTAGAGCTGGTCCCGAGAGTGGCCGCTTTAGAGAGAGTTGACTGTAGAATAAAATACTATTGTGCAACGAAGCTTCGTGTATTGCGGTCGGGAACCTTATCGAACGACAATAACAATTAGCCAGTATACAACGGTTATCCTTCCACTTTGCTTAGGGCTAAAAAGCAGGAGGGCGTTTTCACTGTAAGGTATGAAATTGTCAGAAAAAAAAAATTTTAATTGTTTGTTATCTTTACACTCTGATGTTCATTGTTTGAAATTTTTCCCTTCTAGAACGCAATAAATATCTTCTAAACTGAGTCGAATACATTCTAAGAAGCCTCGCACATCTCTATCAGGCGGGTAACTGGTCACGTTACATCCCAACCAATCATTCTGGATCCCGTATCCCACTCCAAACCCGTCCCGCACCACGGGACCGAATCCCCCAAGCATCAGTGCGGGACTCGACAGTGTGCTGGTGGAGAGAATGATGTGATTGATTTGTTTGTAGGCTGGGTCTTGGAAGATATCCGGGACTTTACCAGTGGACTCGGCCAGGAGGCGAAGCGCGAAGAGATGACGATCGAAACCTTGACCTACAAAAAGAGTAGAAAACAAATTACAGTGACTGTCGAATCTCTCGTAAGCGGACACCCTCGGGAAGCAGAAAAAGTGTCTGCAACTGGAGCTGGCCGCTTAAGGGAATGTGTAAAAACAGAGTTTATATGAGCTAGAGTTCAAATGGGGTCTTGTCAAGGCGGCCGTGAGTAGATCTGTCCGCTCAGAGAGCTTCGACTGTAGTCTTATATATATGTCACAATATAACAATTACAAAAGTATAAAATAATTTTCGCGATGTAAAAATTCCCTTCAAATCCAAGGGAAAATTAACAAGGTGGAAAAACACCAGTTACGATTAAGAAACAAGGATGGTTAAGATTGGTGAAGATTAAGACGGATTACGAACGACAAACTTGAAAAAAAAAGGCTAATTTTTTCAACGTGCGCTTTCATGTAGTCTCCTTCGCAGCTGTTATTTGGGTCGCCACGCAACGCTCCTCGTCACGCAACGCTCCTCGTTACGTAACGCTCTGGCCTCCCCCAGTGACCCATGAGACCGTGGACTCTCGGTACGAGATTGATAACGGCTGCGAAGGGCACTAGCCATCATGTAATCTTATAAAAGTTTGCTCTCTTGTACAGTCCATTATCTAAAACACAACTTACCCATAGCAGCTTCTTTAGTGAGTTTCGCATGCCAGTCAGCAGCTCGGCGGATTCTGTCTGTCATCTCCTCCACTCCCGCGCGGTGCGACTTTTGGAAAGCTTCTGCGCATGCCACAGTGGCATTGGACGCTGATCTGATTGTTTCTGTTCGGCCGTGTTTAAAGGCTGCTGTACTGCAGGACTCGTAGGTAGGAACAAACTTGCCGTTTTGACGAAAGAAAGCCATCTGACAAGAAAACATACCAATACATTTTCAAACAGATGCATTTTAATAAGATACAGTTTTCCTTCGCTCCCTTATGCCGTGATTTTCGTGCCTTGATGTGCTCAATATTTCCGTGCCTTGTGCTCGATTTTCGTGCCTTGTGCTTGATTTTTTTGTTCTAATTACTGTGCGAATCAAAAAGCGTGAACACTTTTATTTAACTTTGACATGATTAAACCGCAAGACGAATAGTCAGGAAACTCAAATTAACACTGTTTTGGCAGAAAAGCTTTGCGGAAATAACAATAAAATAAATACAGGAAATAAATAAAACAATTTTTGTCAAAGGAAAATCCAAGCGTTAATACAAAGTGTTCACGCTTTTCTGATTCGCACAGTAACGGAGAGTTACCGATCCATTTGATTTCAAACTGAACATTTTGGCTAAATGGCATGCACACCACGTGTTTCTCAAGGCTCGAAAAATGTTATGTTATACGTAATCATCCAATCAAAACCAACAACAACACGCATGTTTACTCACCTGAAACGCCAGCTGCATGATGGCATCTGGACTGAGCTTCTTGCTCTTGATATAATCTTTACCATAAGTGTGAACTTGAAGCTCGGCTATGTCTAATCCCTTCACTGTTGTATCAAACTTGTCCTTTGCGGCGTAGATTCCTCTCTCTATCTCCGGGTTTAAATTTAAATCGAGTTTTCTGACGGTGGTCTCGCCGCTGAAGTTTTGAGCACTTGCCGGGGTACAGGCGGGGCGGGTGGTGGTGTCTTTGTAAACCTGCGTAGAGATAAGGTGACTGAGTATTGACCAAGCGCGGGAAAATATACAACCAGTGCCAAGCGCGGGAAAATACACAGCCGGTGCCAAGCGCGGGAAAATACACAGCCGGTGCCAAGCGCGGGAAAATATACAACCAGTGCCAAGCGCGGGAAAATACACAGCCGGTGCCAAGCGCGGGAAAATACACAGCCGGTGCCAAGCGCGGGAAAATATACAACCGGTGCCAAGCGCGGGAAAATACACAGCCGGTGCCAAGCGCGGGAAAATACAGGTAAGAAAATACAGGTTTGCAGTGATTGGTTGCTGTAGGTTGCCGCGTTACCTCATTGAAGAAACGCAACACAGCAACTCCATCTCCCCAGGAATGTTCAAAATTCACGGCAGCTTTACCATCCTTGCAAATGATCAGCTGGAACGATTTATCAAACCATCTGTTGGGAAAAAAAGTAACAACAAACTTACACAACGAAGCAGAAGCAAAGTCTATTGGTCAAATCAAATTAGAATGAAAGTCTACGAACGTTGACGTGCTCTCGTTTCAACTTCAACTTTTGTGCGTTTTCATCGAATTTGAACTTGCTCAAATACTTCAGAGAATACACGAGAGTAGTCATTCACTCTCCTGTACTCTTACATCGTTTCGTCTCGCTCCGACGAAGGACTAAACGCTTGCAATTGAAACGTCAGCTCTCCCAATTCTCTACGGCGGTTACTTTAGTTTATTACCTTCAAGTTGATAATCAACTAAGTGTTTCACTTTCCCGCCGAGTTTCTTTTGAAACTAATATTATTGCTTTCTCAATAAATCCCAGCCAAGTGTCCATGGGCGTTCTATCTTGTTTCGTTGACCGCGCAAAGCCTGAGGCGGGAGTGCTATGGGTGACGTCACTGCTGACGATAGAGTCCAGACTCCTCTGTGCCGCAAACGCCTTAGAGACTAGGCTGCATGGAATGGCTTTCGATTGAGTGCCGTAATACCAAAAACAAAGCAATTACAATGGCCAATCATAACAAGCGTAAACAACAAAACGAACCAATGAGAACTCGAAACAAATACAGGTAAACGTGGTTTTGGTTAATTTGCATCTGATTGGTTGAGTAGGTGGCGCGAGTTTTTTAAACAAATCAAAGAGCATAGTTAAGCAAAATTCGACACTTAATTGAAAACCGCTCTAAAACCTATCAGATTGCGTTCGCTTCCAAGTTCTAATCTCAAGGTGCCTCACCTGTTCGTCCCGTTACCGTGTAGAAATGTTCTTGTAACATCCGCTACACTGTTCAGCTCGTGATCATCCAAACTGAGCGCAAACACAGCGCTGTCAATCAACCTCAGTATCTCCTCATTACCTGGAATGGCTTCCAGAGCATGGCGCATGCTCGCCCACGTGTCACGGTTTTCTGACGTGAGAGCGGCTACTGGAAAGTTGGGGGGAGGGGTGGGGTCGTCGAGAATATGTTTCAGGTTTTGATAAATCGTGGCAGTTGGAACTATGTGACCTGAAACGGAAACAAGTTACACAAGATATTACTGACTGTCATCTATATGATTTCTAGCAGCTCAAAGGCACACCTAGAAAAAACAAAATCCTACAATAATTGTTTGATTTTGTAGAACAGTATTTAAAAAATGAATGACAGGAACTTATTAGGAAGTGAGGATGGTCAACGATCGCGAGGTTGGAAATGGATTACAATAAGTTGAGACTGGAAAATGGGAGGCTTACATGTAAGAAACTCAACTTACAATAATGGTTTGATTTTGTAGAACAGTACTCGTGAAATGACAGGAACCCAGGAATAGAGGATTGCTAATGATAGCGACGATGGAAATGGAGTACAAAGTGGATATTCTATAGAACGTAAGCCTCCCGTTTTGAAGGTTCGCCCAAAGTCGTAATTTCATTTCGCAAATTTTATAAGGCAATCAGAATGGGCAATCACAAGAAATTTGAATAACACAATGAACCAATGAGAACTCGAAGCAAAGTCACGAATTGGCGCCAAGCGCGGGAAAACGCGTGTGACCAAGGGGCGGTAAGCGTTGCTTTTCGGGTTTTGGATCTGATTGGTTGAGTAAGTGGCGCGAGTTTTTTAAACCAATCACAGAACGTAGTAAAGTAAAACCAAGGCAATTCTAGATTTCCTTCGACACTCAATCAAAAACAACTCTATGCTAACATTTGGCTTGTAAAAACGCCCATACTAAAGGATATTGTCTGATACATCACCAAATTCTCCGAACAAACATTAAGAGAAATGTAGAGGGAACAGTAAGGGGAATTAATGTTTTGAGCTTGATATAGCAACTCGTCTTACCATCAGTCGTAATTGTATCAAACACGTAAAAGTTCCCTTTTCTCATCACGAGTATATGTCGTCCACTCTCAAACGTGGCTAGCCTGTCTTTCTTTAGCTCGGGTATCCGTGTGGAGCAGAACAGCCTGGCATACTGGCTCATGTCTAGAGGGAAAGCCTTTACAAGAAATGCACCGTACCACGACAACTGCCTGGGAACAAACCTGTAATGTAGGACAGCAATAGAGTGGTAAAGTGTGACGTCACAAATTTTTAAATTTGCGAAATTATGAGATTTGATCAGCTATTCAGAGGAAGCATGCCAAAGAACGTCCACTTGCCAAAAATTAGCTCTCCGTTGCAATTTGCGGCCGAGATATAGAGGTTCAAAGTTTGGTACCGTGCCATACAAACCTCTCTAATTTTGCACCGGTTCTAAACTGAAGTAACAGATGCAATATTAGAACGGTTTGTATGGAGAAATTAAAACCTGAAGTGCCCATATCTCAGCCACAAATTGCAATGGAGAGCTAATTGTTGGTAAGTGGACGTTTTTGGCATGCTTCCTCCGAATATCTAATCAAATTTCATAATTTCACAAATTTAATTTTTGTGACGACACGACATGAGTGGTTTACATGTAGGTCTAAAATGTACCTTTAATTTCCTGGCGTGAAAATAAAGTGACGTCATACATGTATGTTAAGCCGTTGATTGACTTTGCATTTCATGATTTTGAAACTATTGATACACCAAATAGAGTTGACAAGCACAGGAGTAATAACTAGTACTTAGTACTCTCCATCACAGCCATTATCTGGGTCATTACGCAACGCTGGGCCTGGGGAGAAGCGTTGCGTGATGACCCGGCTGCGAAGGGGACTAGGTTTGTAGACAGATCAGGACTCTCACCTTATAACATTCCTAAACCACTGCGTATCACTTAATTGTGGCTTTAAATGATAAACATCTGGTTCAAGGAATGTTTCATCTAAAGATAACTTGAACCTCATGGCAGACTTGATCATGTTAGTGGCTCGGATTACCTGCAAACAACAACATGGAGCAAACAAGTTTAAAGTGTGCTAATTCAACTCATCTTTGGGTTCTACAGTGGAAATAAAAGATTCACCAATTGCTAAATGGTACTGTACAATGCACATGTACAGTAGGCCTTTCACTCCCAAGAGTGTCAAAGCTACGTACAAATTGAAAAAAAAAATCCCAAATTTCATTTTGGAAGATATGGAAAAACAAACAGTACCACATGAAAGTACTGCTCAGCAGCTTTCATTTGAATGGTCACACACTAGGGTTTCATCCACAGACCCAAAAGTTAGAACCACCTTGTACAGCATAATAAACAGTACCACATGAAAGTACTGCTCAATAACTTTCATTTGAATGGTCACACACTAGGGTTTCATCCACAGACTCAAAAGTTAGAACCACCTTGTACAGCATAATAAACAGTACCACATGGAAGTACTGCTCAATAGCTTTCATTTGAATGGTCACACACTAACCGGTGGCATCCACATACATGTATATATATGCAAATATAGTTGGAAACACAAGAATTGACTTGATGCTTGCTTCTGGGAGTGAAAGGGGTAAAGGACTCTTAACAGTTTCAAATCATGTTTTTTTACTGGTTTCTAAGTAACCTCACAAAACAGATAATGTTTCACAGTGCCACTCCAGTTCCGTCGCTATGGAAACTGAAGTTAAGTGCTGGCCTGATAGGCCACTTAGGTTTGTAGACATACTTTAACCTATTGAGATAGTAAATTCTCAAACTCATTAATAATTCATCAAGTCAAAACAAAATAATGAATCATAGCCGTGTCAGAGAATTGGATACCCGGTCTTAATTTGCACAGATTTTTATGATTTTATTTCTCCATTTACTCGTTAGTTTTTGTTTCGATTGAGAAGATATATCAAACACACACAGGTTTCATCGGCTATCCAAACACCTTGAATTTCATCAAAAATACTCTGCTGCACGTTGTATTTTCAACTCTCTTGGTGTTTGGATATCCAGAGGAAACACTGTCTCTTGTTTGATCTACTGTATTACTTGAAATGTTACCTGATCATTATTTTCTGCTGTTGGATCATCATTAAACATCATAAATGGATTGTAGTTTAAGACTATGGACTCCCTGGCTGTTAAATACATGTCGTACCAAGGCCCTGACAGGCATCAAACAAAACAGTTATTTTTCAAAATAATACTTATCTTTCAAATATTTAAAATATTTCATAGTCTAGATTTCTAACAATGAAAACTATTTTATTTCATATAATTATAGAGAAGCTTAACACCTAGTCCTACATGTTCTAATCTTCATGTGTTCACATGGAATTTTGAATATTTTGGCCTTTAAGGGCTGTTTTACACTCACCTCTAGTGAGAGAGATGGAACTACATGTAGGGTCAGCGTCAGAAGTGCAATAGTCCATACAAACACTGTCTGTACGGTTCCGATTATGATTTGTTGTGAACTACATGTACATGTATAGCGCTTCTGACTCAGACTCTGATAATTTCTGGCAAACTCTGTCACTAACCAGCCCTAAGTAAGACTGTACTTGTCTGTAACCTTGAAGCCAGGAGGTGTCTTATTCATCTTATTATTATTTAATAATTATAAAAATAAACTAATAAAATAAATGGGAATTTTAGTGGAAATCGATAAAGTGGCTCTTCTCTTCCACTGTTTCCAGATCAAATTGGAATTTAAAAATATTGGGTTTTGTGGAGGGAGGAAAACCAGGGTACCCGACAAAAAAACACCTCAAGCAAGGATGACAACCAACAACAAACTCAACCCACATACTGTATGATGCCTGGTTCCGAGATTCAAACCCGGGATGGATATTTCTCACCACTGTGCCATCCCTGTTCCCCTTATTATTTTTCTTCACATAGACAAACTTGAAATTTTGATGTGCATTATATTAAAATATTCATTTCATTCATTTCTTCTATGCAAGTCATCAATACTGTTGAGAGGGTCATATTTATTTAATACCTGCTATGTAACTAGTATGTTTGTTGCTCTTGTTTTTCTGTAAAAGCTCGGCATTAAGACCTGTTGAGATAAAAATTAAAAAAAATTATAATAACAATATGACAGTAAGCCTAAGCCATACATGTAGCCTGTATACAGACCCCTGCATTGGACTGTACATAAATTAAAATGTAATTGTGTGGTTCCTCCCCCCCCCCCCCCCCCCAACACCACCACATACCCGGTTGAACCGACCTCCGCCCCGTGGAATTTCCAGTTTAGCTTCATGCTGTCCTTGAAAAAAAAATTGGCTTTTGAGATCCCCCTCAGAATTTCCAATGCCCTTCCTTGGGATAGGTATGGATATTTTCTGGAAAGTATTCTGCACATTTATGTTTAATTTTAATGTTTATACCTGGGGCCTCACGCTTTTGAAACTTGTCAACTAGTTGTTTAGTGTCTTCATACTGTTCAGGAGTTAGTAGCGGTTTCTGTGCATCAAGGTATCTGCGGCATGTTTCCTCTAGTTTTGGTATGGGCAGTCGTGGAAGACTGTCTTGAAAGTGATAAGTGTGAACTTTGGTCTTGGGATCAATGTACCTCACATCTTCTGAACTTGAACTGAGAACAAAATGAAATCATTTTAGATGGTTAACATGGAGGATGGTATAAAAGGTAAAATCACAATGAACTACACTAAGCTGTACACTGCTAGAAATCTTGATTATGATTTGAGCTTCTTGGAATTGTTCAACTTACAGTAAGTGTCAAAGTCTGCGACCTGGGTGCAAGTTATTGTAGTGTTCATGATGAAACACAGACTCGATGCAAACAGATTGAACACAGGAACTCTAGAACATAGCCGCCATCTCCAATACATCTTCTACATCATGTAGACTTACACCAAATATACTACATAATGTAGACTTACACCAAATATACTACAGTTATGTTAACTAATTTTGAAAGAGGTTTAAGGGCAGTCTACTGGCATTATATGCATGATCATAATCTTTGGCGTATACCAGCATGTGATCAAGGCTGTGCTTGGCCCAAGCTGGCAATAATAGATCTTGGCCACTTGACGTATAATTGTAAAAACCCCGGTGTATCTCCAACTTGGGATGTACATGGAATGTACCCTGGCAGTGACTGGCTGAGTTGATTTTTGATGATTTATCAATCTTGTCCAGCAGCAGGAACGAGCAACAAGGACCTCTGGGATAAATATCCTTGTTGCCTGTTCCTGTCGCTGGATTAAGGGTAACAAGGATTCTGGGGACAAGATTGATGATTTATTGACACTTGTGATCATCAATGTAAACTTATTGCAACATAATCAAAATATTAATTCTCATTACTGACTGTCATACATTTGTTTTAAAGTTTAGTTCTGAGAATTTGTTGGTACATCAAATGAATACAATCATGATCAGGTTACTGCAGTTTGATATTGAAAGGTAAAATTAAATAAGTGTTAATCACTCTTACACCTACCTGCTGTAGAATCTGCTCTGAAACCATTTTTCAGACACTCCGGATGGAGAAAGGAAACGCACAGAAGCCTTGAATGAACAAGGAATATGAAATTATTTCTGGAAAATTATCAACAATCATCAGCTGTTGATTATCACGCAAGGTTCAGTGAATACAAACCTTTACGCTGGTTCTAGCAGATCTTCCTTTAGACAAAATGACTCTTGAAAAACTCATACTTAAACTCTCATTCAAAGTTTCAT
This sequence comes from Desmophyllum pertusum, assembly GCA_029204205.1. NCBI lineage: Eukaryota > Metazoa > Cnidaria > Anthozoa > Scleractinia > Caryophylliidae > Desmophyllum > Desmophyllum pertusum. The sequence goes on from MU825910.1 coordinate 108,288, forward strand.
TGATTACTGGCGAAATAAAGAACTTTTTGTGGTTATAAAACAAAATTTACATGGATCGAACATCGAACTTTGATCGTCCATAACAGCCTGCAATCACGTTGTACAGCGTACCTCGTGTTGGAGATACATACGTCATATTCAACATACTATAGTGTGACCTAACCGAGAAATGACGTTTATGAATGAATCCGTAAAAGCTCTATTTAGCCCCCCCTCTCTATTAAACTCCCCCCTCCCCCTATCTAATAAGCCCCCCTTTGGAAATCAGATTTTGTAATAAGCCCCCCCCCCCCCTCTCTACCCCCCACTTTAGTCAGACTGATGTAATAATGTCTTTAAAGAAATATTTTCTGTTGTTTCAGTCACTTTGTATGGAAACATGGTCTTTAATTTCCAGATCTATCGTTGAGCTAGGGTATAAATGACATTGCGTTTGTAAGACGGTCATATATAACCCATCAGTCTTGTTCTGTTTAGTTTGTGCTGAACTACTTACTAATAGAAAAGTTTGGAAAATGAATGTGAATTTTCTCGAAAATGTATGATTTGAAATAAGCCCCCCCCCCTCTCTATTAATCCCCCCTCTCTAATAAGCCTCCCTCCCTTCTTGAGCCCTGAAATTAAATAATCCCCCCCCCCCCCGGGGGGCTTAATAGAGCTTTTACGGTACTTTACTATCGAGTTTTCGCGAAATTCTTTGATTGGATAATAACAGCGTTCAATTTCACAATTCCCATTACGTAGCCTGCGTGGCTGCGTAGCAGTCGTTTCCGAAAGAGCGAAAAAAAAAAGTGGGATGGGGGAGGGGTGAGGCAAGAAAGGAACCCTTTCCTGCCTCACCCCTCCCCCCTCCCACTTTTTCCCCGCTCTTTTCGCCTGCGCGCTTTCGCGTGGTAAAAAAATAATATAATTAGTGATAACAGGAAAAATCTATACTGAGAAAGCGTGGTCTCCTAGTGTCATTTGTTGGCGTGAGTTTTATCGTGGCACGAGTCAACGTCAAGCCCGAGTCAAAGGCTATACTTGAGAAAGTCGGAATACAAGAAAAGTCGGAATACAACCAGTCGTAAATTACTCTGAAATTTGCGGATAGTTTCCATCAGTTATTTTTTATACTCAATGAAAACTTTGAAAACACTGTTACCACAACAGCTTGCAGGCCTGCCGAAATTTATTTCCCTCAGACAATCCGGCATTCGTGAGCTGAATTTAGCATAACCAGGTAGATCAAAGATGGAATCCTAGCTGGGGGGTGAGCGCGTGAAGTAGCGAACGCGTTTGGCTCACAAGAGCCTGGAACAGGCTAGATTAGGAGACTGACTCGAATTCCGCGGGAAAATTTACCGCAGAGAAATGAATTGGAACTGACTATACACTTCCTAGCAAATCAATAATCTTAACAGTTAACGTTCTTTTTCGGAGAATATAAAAGTATTTCAAAACTTAATTTTGGGCATCAGGGACAATTATTTTGTCCGTGAGACCACAAACTTGATTTCTCGCCATGTTTCTGCTTATGTTCTATGACATTCTATGGCAAATTGCTGATATCATTTTATGGGAGTCCGTGATAAGAGAAAATGGAAAGCACTCCGTATTACCGCACCTGAAGTAACAACTTTACTTGACTGTTATGTAAATAAGTACGCCTCTGTGGATACAAGTATTTACAATCATTGTTTTCGCTGTCGGCGAGAAACTCGCACATTTCATTGTAATTGATATTCAAAATTACATGTGATAATGAAATTATTTTATTCATCCATGCGCACTTCAACCCATTTACACTTTCAAAGTTTTAACCGACTTATTACGCTTTGCGGCTACAGCGAAATAACTTTTGAACAGAACTAGATCGCTTTTAGAATCATCCAGTTCGATATGTTACGTTTACAGGCCTTCCTTCAACATCAGATGAAAGATCCGCTTTAAAAAGATACAGCGAGTTTGATTTGACAGTGCGATGATTCTTGGTTTCACCACGATTCTGGAACTTTAATTCGCTTGGCAAATATGGCCATGTTCCGTCATGTCCCTATAATCTGCGAGATTTATGCATTGGATTTATGATTCACGATCGGAATTTCCATCATTTCAGGACAGCACTGTAGCAATCTTCAGTGGCAACCGATAAATGGTGGTGAATGAAACATATATTCGTCTGTATTATTTTCTTCACGGGACTTTTGCACTTGTCATCACGGCCAAGTCGAAGTACGACACAATTCAGCGGAAATGAAGCTGAAAAGACAAAAGAGGATGGATATTTAGAGGTAACTAATGAGTATCTAATTCTATGTAAAAATAGTAATAGGTTTAACTAGGTTTAACTTGTTTAGATACTGAGATGATATTTTTGCAGTATCAGTTCTGTATTTTTTTTTACTAATGTTAAAAACTGACCGACTCTGGATAGTAACTCTCAGAGTAACTGGTACCGGCTACTCAAAGTTAGACTGCAAAAGAGTCGTATTTTTCGCGTTACGATTCATACGCGCGCGGTCTTCGAATGAAAGGTCTGGGGAGGATCACGCTTACGGCGCTTCGCGCCTTATTGAGCGGAAAAATAACGACTGTTTTGCAGTCTAACTCAAAGTGTAATGACCAGTTGATCGTTTCTTAGCACTTTTTCAAGAGAGAGAGAAAAAAGCACTGACCTAATGTGCGCTCCACTGACTTGGTGCGTGTTTTCTTTTAAATTCATCATTTCACGAGTAGGAATAGAAACCTGTCACGATATGGATAAGATTATGACCAGTCTCATACAATTAAGATATTATTATTATTATTAATTTACAAAAAAAAGATCATAAAAATAATCCTATCGTTACTTTACTGAACTGTAATTGTATTTATACGAACAGCCGATCGAGTTGATAATGTTATTTACTCCTCAGCACAGAAAGGGAAGGCCTGGTCAAACACGAGAAAGTCTTTCCTGCGTCAAATGCAAAACTGGATTAATCCAGACACCGAACCCGATTGTGGATCAATTCACAACTGCTGCTCAGGTAAAAAAAAATAGTCAAATTATATACTTTGTAACACTTGGTTATTGACTACTGAAGCAATTCAAGATCGAGAATAACAACTCGTTTCTCGAAAAAGAAAAAACGGGATCAATACCCAAACAAGCTAAGAACGTTTTCAGTTTGAAATCCAGGGAGATTGTAGGTGATCACGTGATCCCAGCTGGGTGGAGAGTTTCGCGCGCTCCACTTGGTGCTTGTTTACTTTCACGGTCCTGAGGCAAGGTTGCAGTTGCGTGGGCGGGTCGCCACTGTTGGTCCCTCACCCGGATGGAATTCCCCCTAATGAGCACTGCACGTAGGTATCATGAGTACCGGGTGTCAACTCACAGAAATGCATAAACTGAACAGTGACTCGTTGTGGTTTTAAGAGAATTCCTCCTCGTGATACCACTACCGACGCATTATATATAATATATAATAACAGCCATCGCTCTCTAACCCCCAGAGGACTGTGTCAGTATTCAAGCAGGGATACTGATTGCATGCAAATATATATATATAAAAGAAAAATGATCAAATCCTGGATTTTTCTTAAGACAGTTGTACTTCTCCATGAAAGAAAAATGCATGGATATCAATCACGAAACCAGCAAACATTACTTTGCGTCTACCTTCATATTTTGAGTGATTTTCGTATATGTCATTTGAAAAAACCACAACAATGAATGGGATGCTTTGTTAATTACTGAACCATAATTGTATTTGTGCCCGAGGGTTAGAATACCAGGCTGTAGTGGATGGAAAGAGAAGTTCTGGTAACGCGCAAGAGAAAGTGTTTCCTGGGCACCAACCAGGCTGTGGATCAATTCGCAACTGCCGCTCAGGTAAGAATCAACAGACTAACACAACTTTTAGTTTTAAATTATATCCCTCTTACAAAGGAAGCTGTACGCTTGCAATGTGGCAAACTCCTTCATTGTTCTTAAATTGATGTTTTCGCAGTAAGAGAACTCTTTCTCGGTTGCCTCTGTGGGAGGCGCGGTGGCCTAATGGTTAGCGAGTTGGGGCCCGGGTTCGAGCCACTCAGGAGTAAACGGGTACCGGCGAATTTTCCAAGAAGCCTGACAAAACTTCTAAGGTTTACTTGCAATGGACTATCCAGGGAAGTAGCGATACTCCTAGCCGCCTCATGCAATGAAATGCGGAGTTAAAAACCGGCCTCGTGATAAGCGGATAGGTTTGTAGACGCTTTTGATCATTTTAATGTTAAAAGGCGCTATATCAAGTCAATAAATTATTATTATTATTATTATTAGACAAACTTTAACCTTTTTTCAACCTTCTCAGGTTTGGTACGTTCTTCAAGGGTCATTACTCGGCTTGGCAACACCATTACCACATGTCAACTCCAAGTACTTTGTGCCAGCAGAGAAACAGAATAATAGAATAAAAAGATCAAAGGACAAGACACAAGTTGAAAATCGTCGAAAGGAGTGTCCTGAAGGCGTCATCGAAGTGTCAAATATGATGCGATCCTTAGCTCGATTTTAGACAGGAATTCCGAGAGTTTTCGACTGTAAATTTGTGTTTTTCTTGGTACAAATAAATTGTTTGATGTTGTTGTTGTTGCGTAGTGTCTCTGATTGGATGTTGCTTGGTTTGAGTTTTCGCGCGCAAGCCGCGACAACCAATCAGAGACACTACACGGATCTCTGTAGAGCTGGCGTCATCAGTATATCATAGTTTTTGGGTCGAATCTCTCATACATGTACTTTCTCTCTTGAGTTCAAGCGGGGGAAATTTTGAGCACGCGAAGAGACAACGGAGACGTCTGTTTAGCAAGCTAATCAGAAATTAATCCGAAACTTTGTCGAGTGACATATAAAGTATGGCGCGCATTAATGTATTGTTTAGTCCCGGGGTTTAGTCCAGTTCTGCCCCTGGGGGGGGGGGGGGGGGTATAAGCGATGGGGGCTTATAAACTGCAGTTACGGTATAATAATGACTGGAAGCCCTATCAGTGCACAGCATTTCTCATAACATTGCTAAAATACTGTCGCGAGGCTGGATAGATAGACTCAACATGGGGATAGGGAAGGGTAGGTGAAGACAAAAGGGACCTTAAGCAACCACGACGACGACGACGACGACGAGAACGTCACAAAACAATAGGTTTAATTAGTAGTACAATAGCTCTGCACGGGCGTTTTCAAACTTTGTACATTTCTTAGCCGTCGTCTGCAAAACAACAACGTGAAATGACCAAATTCAAAGTATTATGGAGAACGTGAACACACGTCGGTGAATTGTCCTTTCTCTATCTGGACTTGAACTCTGTCGCTATGAATTCAGCTCCGGGACAGTTTGGCCACATTGGACAAATTAAACGTGTTGGAATAATCGCGAAATAGTTTTAGGGACGTGAATTCACTTTTGAAGTGACGTTTTCCATGGCGTCGTCGTCGTGGTTGCTTAAGGTCCCTAAAGACCATTCACGAAATGATGAAGTGTCCGAACACTTTTCATAAACATTGTAGGTTTATTGTGGTATCATTTACAGATAGCAGAGATAGCCTAAATTCAGCCGCCTACACTGGTCGCTATTTATAGATTGTGGAAAAGTTGTTTAATGAAATGCTCAAAAGTTGCCAAAAATTTAAAAAGTTTCTCCAAGAGACTATGATCTCGCCAAAATGAGCCATTTAATTAAACAAGAACCTGGATAACACCTTAACCCTATTCTGCCTGGGTGGGGGGAGGGGGGGGGGGGGGGGCAGAAAGTGCCCGCGCAGACTTCAAATTTATCGTACTTAAAGATAATTCAAACAATCGTAGCCAAACTTTATGACTTTTCCTAAAAATTACCTGGGAACATTTTGGTGTGCCAATTTTTTGATCACGTGACTTGATGTTTCCATGGCAAACAAGTTTTGACAGGCCGTTTTAGCCAAATTTGGTATTTTCAGTTTAAATTTCTGTTTTCATGAGATTTTCGCTTTTTACGAAGAGTTTCTTCCAAAATCTTTGCAATTGTTGCATCCTTATATTGTTTTCGTTTTTTTCAAATCAAATTTGGTGATTTTCTGACATTTCTGAACAATTGAAAAATCCAAGATGGCGGATCCAAGATGGCGGACAGGTTTAAAGTATGACGTTATTTCGGCGTGATATGATATCATAATTGATTCGTAATTGCCACTAAAATAACCATGTTTGAATGCTTTATTCACCACATAAGTTTCATTTTGTTAGCACAAATACTTTTCGAGATACAGATCGTTTTACCCAAATTTGTTGATTTTTTAGCTTAATTTTCAGTTTTCATAAAATGTTTGCTTTTTACGATGAAATCCTTCCAAAATCTTTGCCGTTTTAGCGTCTTTATATTTTTCTTGATTTTTTCAAAGCAAATTTGGAGATTTTCTGACATTTCTGAACAATTTAGAAATCCAAGATTTAGGATCCAAGATGGCGGATTTTTTTAACGTATGGCGTCATTATGGCGTGTATGACGTCATAATTGACACGTGGCTGCCACTAAAATAAAGATTTTCGGATGCTTTACACACCATGTACTCTCTCCTCCGCAGAGGCTTCTTGGGATAATAGGGAATAGGGAAGATTGGGGAGAGTGAAATATAAAGCGCGCGGGGGCTGGAGAGAGAGAAAAAGCAAGCGCGCGGGCTCCCCCTCCCCCAAGGAAGCCTCTGCGGAGGAGAGAGCACCATGTAAGTTTCATTTTCATAGCGTCAATACTTTTCGAGATAAATAGGGGGCACTATCTGCCCCCCCCCCCCCCCCCCAGGCTCAGGAACGAAAAAAAAAAAAGCCCAGGCAGAATAGGGTTAAAACAACAAAATGGCGGCTCCAGTTCTCTCATTCAGCGAATAACCGCAGGAAATTTGCCGTGTTGTTCGTGGGCGGCATTAAATAGAAAATGACACAACAGTCTGCAGTATTTTTAGTATAACTAGATTAATCAACTGCAAAATTTGAAAGTAATAGTTAAGTTTGTGTGTTTGATATCTCTAATCTGATAAGCTCATTTGTTGCTCAAAAGTTGCTCTGGGAGGCAAAAGTTGCTCAAGGTTGCTCGCAGCACAAAAAGTTGCTCAAAACTCCAAAAGTTGCTAAAAAGTTGCCGAGCACAATCTACTGGTCGCTTACTCACGAGGGGACAGAAATTCAGGCTAGTTTCCAGAGCATAGCTTGGCTCTACAGTGCGAGCGGGTTAGACGCTGGAAACGGGTGTCTTCATAAAGCGGCCATTGAAATAGCAGACAAAATTTTCAAGCAAGCAACCGTGGACGACAATCCTGCTGGTGTACGTTGGATCAACAAGTGATCTAATCGGCTAAAACAAGTGAAAATATACTGTAGAAGCAGAGACCGATACAACGTAGATTTTTAAGTTTTTAAGTACTATATTTCGACTGGCCAAACCAGTCTTCTTCAGGTACAATGAGGAAATTTTACATTGATATACGTGTTATATAGTAGCTACTAACAGACAAACACCAACATCTACTCTTTTCATCTTGTCATCCCTTGCATACTAAAAAAGCCATTCCTTTCAGTCTAGCCCTACGGTTACGACGTATTTGTTCTACCGACGAAACATTCCAGACTCGCGCTACTCAATTAAGAACATACCTCCTCAAACGAAGATATAACCGAAACTTCCTTACTAGACAAATACAACGCGCTACCGACATTCCCCGCGGACTTACTTTACAAACCAAAGACACCAACAAACCTAAACGTATACCTTTTATAACGACTTTCAATCCATCACTTCCACACATCTCTAACATCATAAAAAAACATTATAATTTGCTCCTCTCTTCTGACCGCTGTAAAAAAACTTTTCAACACATGCCTCATGTAGCCTTTAGACGTTCCTCTAACCTACGTGACTTACTAGTTACAGCTAAACTCCCTTCTAACTCGACTAATACCCATCTACAACTCCCTTCCGGTTCTTTCCGTTGTGGAAAGAATTGCGCTACTTGTCCTTACATTTCTCATGGACTTACTAACTATACTTTCTTCTCTACTGGACAAACTCACTCTATCAAATCTAACCTTACCTGTAACACCAAAAATCTAATTTACATGATTCAATGTAACCGCTGCAATTTACAATACATAGGAGAGACTAAACGACGCTTAAAAGACAGATTTAATGAACACCGCCGTACCATAGATAACCCTAATACCAAATCTAAACCTACTACAGTCGCTGAACACTTTCTCTCCTCTCCTAATCACACTGCTAACGACATGCAATTAATCCCCATTGAAAAAATATTTTCTAACAGACTCGATACGTAAGGCCAGGGAAGCTTTTTTAATCTCAAAAGCTAGAACACTTGAACCCCATGGCCTTAACATCCGCGAAGAAAGATATTAGATATTTAGTTTCCCTACATTATTATATTCTATTGTTTTACTGTCAATCTATGTTATCTCTCTGACGTATTTCCGTTATTACGCAAAAACTGTTAGTAGCTACTATATAACACGTATATCAATGTAAAATTTCCTCATTGTACCTGAAGAAGACTGGTTTGGCCAGTCGAAATATAGTACTTAAAAAACTTAAAAATCTACGTTGTATCGGTCTCTGCTTCTACAGTATATTGAAATAGCGATGTTTCTTGTTGATAAACATTGACGTCATTTTTGATCACGTGCACCAAAAGAGCTTGCGAGCGGGTGAAATCCTTTGCTTACGGTCGAATTTCCAACATGATTTTCGATATGATTTCCATCAAACTTTGCCAGTGAAGCATTCTTATATTGTTCTAGGTAAAATATCAAAATCCGCCTGGGCGCTTCACGAGACAGCTCTGAAACAACAGATTTTCGATCATAAATTACCGTAATTCCTCGCGAAGCGAGGTTTATAATGCTGTCCGTCAAGAGCTTACGCGGGATCAAATCTCATCTGGACTTTACGATCATGTTTGTGAAATTGTGGTTGACAGAAATGACGTCACACGGCGCGCTCGTGTGGCCTATTTTAAATCTGATCCTCGGGATTGAGGGCGCGAGTTCAAATCCTACATGGTCCTTCTTTTTTTTTTTTTTTTTCGGTTCGAATCCAGGCCGTTCTTTTTTTTTAACCCCCTTTTCTTTGCTTAATAACATTGACTTCGACGTAATCTTTGTACACGTAAATGTAGAAACAGGAACGGCTGCTGAAGAATAACAATTTTTACTCCAAGTTTGTTTATCGAACGAATTTAAGTTATATAAAAATAGTACGGGTCATTCGTGAAAAAAACCCGGCTTTATTAAATCCGTTATCAACAACAGGAAATGGAAAGACGACTCAGGAATTTCTCAAAGTATGATCGATCAACATATGGCTTAGTTTTCATTGTAGACGTGAAGACTTGTGTCTGAAAATAATTCGCCGATCCGATATTGCGAAGAAGATTTTACCTACAAAAGCGAGGTGGTTTCAGATCATTCGGACGGAAAAGTGGGGAAAACAGTACAAGAGCGCTCAATTTATTACAGATATCGGGAGACGAGCGAACTCCAATCGAAACCAAAATCCGGTGGTATAGCAAAAACACGGCGTTCGTCCGTTGATTCTCAGAAACCTTGCAGCGATTCTTGGAAACCTTAGCTTGCAGATCAAATCGCGTGCCCGTTACTAGGCAACAAAAGCTTCGCGAGGACCTGCGAGTCACGTATTACTAGCCGGTATAAACAGTCCACGATATAGTCGTTTGAAATTTTTACTTTATCGAAAAATCATCGACTGGAAAGAGCACTTCAAAATTAGTGATTTGGCCAAGTTTCAGAATGAAATCTTGCATAGAAGTGAAGCGAGCGTTGATTGAAGAACACTCACAAGTTCTCTTGCTGTTTCCTCGGTTTCTGCCAACCACGATATCGCGTTACAGAGTTCGTGACAGGGCTCGTGACGTCACGAGAAACATCGCTATAGAAAGCAAGTTCCTCGGTTTATACGTTCTCCGGCAAAATATAATTTGTCACTGTTAGCCTTTTGCCTCTAGTTGCATTACTGAAACGAGTTTAAACGCATGTATTTATTTTCGGCAAGAAAAAACTTGAATGACAGGTTTGGCACCAGGAATTGGTGGTTTTTTACTTAATAACAGGAACTTAGTTTCGAGTAGTTTTACTAAAGCTAAAATAACATGTCAGCACCGACATGGTGACTCGGCAAATAGTAGTCTGCAAGTTGCACGATCGACGATCTGAACGCAAAAATTAATAAAAACTACGACATTTTAAATAAACTAACAGTACAGCAGAGTTTATTTTCATTATTGCATCAGTTCTATGCTCCCTCAGTGTCACACGTACGGTAAACATCTTCCTGTATGTTTTACGTCACGACCTGCATTCACGTAAGCATAACATATGCAAATTGTTGACAATGTGAACAATGTGCCTCGAGTCACGAAACAGGAAAACACTGCACGGTCCAGTAACGTCATCCACCAAAAACTGATCGTGAAAGCACTATCTGCTTCATCAATGATCAATCTTGAAGTTGAAACACTGTTGAAAACATACATACCCAGAAGTCGACGATCACGTCTACATCTCACCACCACAAAACGATGGCTGCTGCTTCTTGGTCTCTGGACCCAAGCAGATATGTGATAGTTTTAATGCTTTTTTCGACGGTGCATTATCGTCCGTGCTTTACAGTGGATCTTCTCGACGTAAACCTCTTCAGTCAAACGCTCGCTAAACTAGCTACGGATGGCCTTGGGGCCTCCAATCTGCAGGTAAAGGATAGTAAACGTATTTAGTTTTAAATTTAATTCAATAGTTTTAAAATCAGTATATTAGATATCACGGTTCACAGTGAAGACCATATTATAATGGATGTGACACCGTGTTTTTAAATATAAAAGATGATGTGACTATACTTTCAAATGTGGTGTCCCTATGTTTACAATGTTTCAATCGTGCCATGAAAATATACAAGCTCCCTTATTGTCATTGAAAGATATAAAGGATTTTTACTTTCATTTTTTGCAGGCTATGCATGTGCAAAACGCGTATGCTGATTATCACGACCTTATGATTAAATACTATATGGGAGAGTCGAGACACATTAAGACGAAATCCATTAGAAAATCGAGTAATATTTCTGGCCAGTGGACAAAAATCCTGTACTACGACGCCATAAGCTTTCACGCTTAAACTAGACATTCATGAGCCATATCTTAACGGTATTCACCAAATAATATAACTGCACAATCCTTAAATTGCTTTCCGCCTTGAGTTTCCTCCCGTGAATGGGTTGAGTCATTAGAGGTGGCAGCCATGTTTTTGTTAAAAGCAATTTAAGGATTGTGGAGTTATATTATTTGGTGAATACCGTTAAGGTATGGCTCATGAATGTCTAGTTTAGTTTAAGCGTGAAAGCTTATGGCGTCGTAGTACAGGATTTTTGTCCACTGGCCAGAAATATTACTCGATTTTCTAATGGATTTCGTCTTAACATAATATTTCCCGAACCATTGATGCATGGCTTAAGCTTTTGGAACATTATGCATACGACTGTACACCTATTTCAACTAACGTTGTCGGATAGAAAGCGTAAAGCCTACAATACAAGACTGATTGGTAGTCTGGGTATTCATTAGAATTTGCATAACGGTGGAAAACAAATCTACAAGTTTTATTTTCGGACGTGATGTCAGTGATGTATTTGGTTTCCATGTTTTTTTCACTAGCTGATTCTGCTAAAATTAAGTTTGTCTAAAAGTAGCTTACTTCTACGTGTTCTACAGGTTTAAAGACCTAAGAAATAATGTTTTTCGTGTTACTTCTCATAGTAATACTACTGAACTGATTACTCATAAAATATATTTTGTTTAATACTGTTGTTATGAGCAACTCACCCGAGAGCAACGTTTTGGGATCAGGCAGTTTATTGAAAATCCTACACATACATACAACTTGGTAAATGACTAAACCTAATTACAATCGTAGAAATACAGAGTATAACAATAATTAGAGGCCCATGAAGGGACTTTACAATTCGAGTATAAACGAATAAATCATAACTGCCACGGAACGAGGGTGGGTGGGAAAGCTAATATAAACTAAAAAACTGAAAGCTGATAGAAAAAAAAAACGCGATAGTGTACTGTTGCTAGAATGATTCCAAGTGACCCTAGATAACATAGTCTTAAAAGTTACATACGAGATATTAAGCAATAGCAAGTAATTTTACTATACGTACTGCGATTTTATTGGCTATGTTTAGTCTTATGACTATCATGCTCGGAAGTTGCTCAATCCTAGGTAAAATGACCTCGATCCTGCCTGGTCCCATATGTGAAACTACCGAGCGGTTATCGTGTCTAGATTCATATTAATAATATTAATATTCAACTATATTTTGTTTAATACTGTTGTTATGAGCATGGTCAAGAAAGCGTTTAAGCCGCGTATAATTCCGGATGCCCACTCATGCAAGATTATCTTGAGAAAAATTCGAACCTTGTCTGGACATTCCTGTTCCCGGCCTAGTAGCTACATGAAAGTAAAGTGACGCACAATATGAGGAAACAGTGAGAATAGCTTTGTTGCTAAGCTACGATGACATTCGTCTTTTGATAAAATTGAAAATTATAAGTCGGTCGAAATTCGTATGTCGATATAGTTTCGGTTAGCCCGCAGCAAGCCCAGACCAGTAGCTGCTAAGTTGAATATAGCACTTATATAAAGAGGAAGACCATGGGAATTCTGAATAATTCGTCCCAAGTCCTCTTCGTGATCACGAGCTGAAGACGATCCAATCATCTGTCACGGAGTTGATTAACTCAATATTGCCTGTGTTAAATATTTAATTTTGTTTTGTCAAAACATAAGCCGGCCAGAATCATTGTAAAAGAAGTAAAGTTAATTACGAGTAGTTTTACTGGCTAAAAATAATATGCAAATACCCGGAGGTACGCTATGTGATGCGGCATCGTGTAGTGTTTTAGGATACTGCCGCACGATCAATCGTGTGCCGAATATAAATTATTGTCTACATGAAGCTGTAAGCCGCTGCTTCTTTCACCATGCCATGCTACAGTGGTTAAGGTGGCCCGATCCTATTTTCCTATTTATTTCATTCATGACCATACAACCCCCCCCCCCCCCCCCCCCCCCCCCCCCTTGAGGCAGATGTTGCCACAGCGGCTGCAGGGGAAGGTTTCGTTGTTTCTTTTAACACGTCCTATTCTTTCAAAAATCATTATTGAACTGATACCAATTAATCTCAGCAATAAGTTATCAAGTCAAGTTTTATCAAGCTTATTTGTTTGCCCCATTGCTTCTTACAATTCTCATTATTACATAGTATTGACATTATATTTACCATTTTAGGAGCAGTTCGACAAGTTACAGTTTATTGAGAGTTCCGTGGATGGCAGTACACTAATACCCACCCTAGCGGCGAGTGTCTCAAACAAGTTTAAAGAGAGATTTCAAGTTGTGCAAAGACTTAAAAAACGCTGTAGAAAGGTCTTGGCCCAGCTCTCCTTCAACAAGCCCGACAGAATGCTGTCAAATAGCTAATTCAGGGAGAAGTCTCGAATATGACTCGAGGTTTCGCAAAAGAGTTGACTTTAAAAGCCTATGCGTCAAAGTATCCGAGAGTGCTCCGTTTTCTCGAAAATATGTCGCTGATCCCGTAGTGGAGGAAATGAGAAGAACTTTACAAAATTTTCCATTTATCAAGTGGCAATATTTCGCATCGGAGGAAGGCATGCTGGCGAATTTCCCAGCGTTTGAGGATACGGCAGATTGCAAGACTTATGATCCTCGTTTCAGGCCTTTTTATGTAGAAACGGCCACGCCCGAACCAAAAGATGTTGTTCTTGTTATTGACACCAGTGGATCAATGAGTGGAAATCGGATCATCGTGGCTAAAGAAGCGGCAAAGACAGTGTTGAGTACAATGAACCCCAGGGACAGGGTAAGTATTCAATGAAGTACTGTGTCAGCAACGATAAGCGGTTCAATGAATGAGATTATATGAAAAATAATATGTTAAACTGCAGGAGAAAGATATTGTGAAGGTAAAAGATCGCAGTGAACGATTTACAACTATATAAGCAGTTGTAAAAACAAACCTACAAAAAGCCTGAATTTTTTTTCAGGTTTCTCTACCTTCACAGTAGATAAGCGGTTAGTTGCCCCTGATGCCATGTTTTAAAGGAAAAAGACAGAAGCTTGCTTTAAACAACGAATGTAAATGTGGTAACATTTGCAGACATTGGTATCGACTGCACAGTCGCTCGTGTTAAAGGACATGTCCTGTGCAATATCTAGTTGTTCTTCTCTCGCACATAAAAGTAAACTAATAGTCACATCCTTATGTATGGCCTAAATTTTAGTTCAGTAGTATAATTAATTCAAGTATTTTTCTTGATTAACCGGCTGACTGGCTGACTGGCTGACTGACGGACGATTGGTTGACTGACTGACTGACTGGCTGACTCACTGACTGACTGACTGACTGGCTGACTGGCTGGCTGACTCACTGACTGACTGACGGATTGGTTGACTGACTGACTGACTGACTGACTGACTGGCTGACTGGTTGACTAGCTGACTGACGGATGGACGGATTGGTTGACTGACTGACTGACTGACTGACTGACTGACTGACTGACTGACTGACTGGCTGACTGGTTGACTAGCTGACTGACGGACGGACGGATTGGTTGACTGACTGACTGACTGACTGACTGGCTGACTGGCTGACTGGCTGACTGGCTGACTGATTTATCGATTGATTGATTGATTGATTGATTGATTGATTGATTGATTGATTGATTGATTGATAAGAGTAACAGTACTGATATCTTTATTGTGCCAATTCTCTCCAAAGGGAGGTATTGGTCCATTGATTACGAGGCTGATTCATTGTTTGTTCTAGATTGGACTGGTGAAATTCAGCAGCGAAGCTGAAACTCCAGCAGGATATAACAATGACGGGCGAAGCTGTTACAGCAAACGCTTAGCGGATGCCACGCCAATCAACATAATATACTTGAAGAAATACGTTGATTCACTTGTTGCTCAAGGTAAGTATAACCAACTTAGTTCCCGACGTTAATTTCAATTTTCATGTTGCTTCTTTAACAAAATTCAAAATTAGAATCGAAATTTCCTTTTCATTGGCGAAATTTCATTGAACTTTCGTTTTGAGGTGATTCGAAGCTTTCCGAAATTTCAACGAAATTTCGTCTACATTCACGGCGCGAGAACAAAGAACGAAAGTCGTCGAAATTTGTTCGCATTACTTTGCACAGTTCTGTAGTCACAATCTGTTAAAAAAAGTTGTCATTTCTTTTTTTAATTCACATAGGAGGTACCGATTATTCCAAAGCATTTACTCGGGCTTTCGACCTGTTGAAGGGCACATCTGCTGGATCAAGTCCCTCAAGACAAAAGGTCATCATCTTTCTAACAGATGGTGAACCAAATGACGAGGCACAACTAATCATGCAGACCATAAAAACGGAGAATGCAGAGCTTAACAATGCAGTCGTGATATTGACGTATGGTATGTTGAAGAACTTGCCAATCCTTCGACATATCGCTGATCAAGATGGCTCCCAATATGGCGTGTCTAAAGCACCAGACGTCACTGTAAGTACTGCCGCCTTTATGAACACTGATGAAAATCGAATTTATTCCCAATAATTCAACATTAGAACAGGCGTTTATCTCATGGGAAATAATCATCTGATCACCAAAGGTTAATTTCCTATAAATAATGCCCTAAAAATAATTGTTTATTAAGGTAGAAAAACACCAAAGAGGTAATAAGAAACCAAACGGAAGCAAGTATGGTTAAGGATGGAGACGATTAAGACGGATTGCAAATAGATCATTTGCCTCTGTCTCAAAACGAGTTCTGGTGCACAACCTTTCATATGAAAATGAGTTTTACCTGCACATTTATTGTCTTGCAAATCAAACTATTTTCCATCTGAAAGATTGTGCACCAGGATTAGTTTTGAAACAGAGGCAAAAGGCAACTTAGAAATGGCCTATTTCCAAGTGTCCAACGAGTCCTGATTGTGTATCAGGATTCGCACCAGAGGTAAAAGGAAATCGGACTGTTTATTCTCAAACTCCTTAACAATTCTTCACGTTAAAACAAAGGAAATCATATATGTGACGGTGGTCTTAATTGGCATTTTTATGATTTTATTTATCAGTTTACTCCTTAGTTTTTGTTTCCATTGAGAAAATATACCAAACACTCGATACAGTGTTTCATCCGATTTCCAAACACCTCGAATTTCGTCAAAAATATCCCCGCTATGCGCAACTTTCTTCTTAGTGTTTGGAAACTCGGATATTAATCAATATATTACTTGAAGATCACTGATATGGAATTAATGAAATTCATTCTATAAGTCATTACAGTCTTTTTTACAAGCAGTGTCTGAGATGCAGCCAGGTTTTAACCTTTTTTCTTTTGCTCGTGATTTTACAATCAAGATCTGCTAACATTATTTCTTTTTTGGTTAAAGGCTGGGCGATTTACGTATGTTCAAAACACGAATAACTTACGAAGGGATCTGGCAACTTACTATGATTTCTTCTCAACAAACACTGTGCGCGATAAACCAATCATATCAATTCCTTACATTGACGCCTTTGGCACCGGTAAGTACTATACGTTACGTACATACAAACACACGTACCTAAGATATACCGCGGGCAGGCTGTAAAGCACAAGATAACTAACTTTCATACTTTGACATCGCTAATCAAGTTTGCATCAGTTTTTATACCCAATTAATCCTAATTTCTTCATGCGCGGGTTTGTCTTAACCGAATAAACTCAAGCTTTCTTTGCGCATCATTAATTAGGACGAAATATACAAAATATAACTGTTGTATGGGAATTCAATGGATAATTTATAGGGCCTAGAAACAATAAAATACAGAGATAAGAATTAAGTTACACAATATACCCAAATTACCCTTTGATTATCTCACCAGGTCTTTTAACATCCATAACACTGCCCTGTTATTACCAAGGGAAATTTATCGGTGTTGTTGGCACAGATATTAGCATGGCGGACCTTCTTTCTGAAATCACCTACTTTCAGAAGGGCCAGTCAAGTTACGCTTTCATGGCGGACAGCTCTGGAAGGACCATGATGCATCCTCTTCTGCCAGCCCCTTCTAATGCTTACGGGGACCCAATCTTTATGGACATTACAGCCTTAGAACCGGAACCCGCATTTAATTCCGTATTTGATTCAATCAAAACGTAAGAAATTCCATATCCATTTAACATAATGTAACAGATGTCGCCTACCTCGGGATATATAGGCTGCTTGCTACGCTTGAGTGAGTGCACGCATGCGCGATATAAACCCGTGCCAAACGAGGATGAGAGTTGGCTCTTATAATATTTTTCTTCAACTCTCATCTATTGTCATCAAGCGTGGCCCAAACGAGAGAAGTCTCTCAACGACTCTCAAGAAAACATTGAGCAGGTTGAAATTCGATGAGAGAGCACATGAGAGTCGCCCAGAGCGCATGAGAGTTTAAAGCCAAACGAGAGTGTGAGAGTTTGAACTTACCTTCTTATGACCCGGGCTTTAAAGACACCATGTTTTTGAAAGTGATTTAAACTTTGTTTAAAAGTTATAAGCATTCTGATTCTACTATATCAGATAAATTCATTTTTAAATAGTCAGGCGATGCCAGTAAATGAAATATATGGCCACCAAATCCTTAAAAAGAAGACTAGAAAACGTTTAATGAATTAACTAGAAGTGTGTGACAATACTTGTATTCTACTCTGTAATTCAGTTCTTACTGCAATGAGTTTTCATTAAACATTAACATCATTATAAATAAATATATATCGATAATCAGTTCGAGAAGTGCATTGTTAAAGTCACATCTGAATGACTCCTAGCCGATGTAAAATAAAATGCTGATATATTGCTGTTGTTTTTATTAAAGAGGTGGATATGGACAGAAAAATTTTACATCAAAGCGTTTTCTGGCTCGAGGTGGTCAAGTAAAAGAAGGAGTTACAGTTGTAGAGTTGCCCTCAACCTATTACTGGAGACCAGTCGAAGAGACCAACTTTACCGTTGGAATTGTGGTAGCTGTCGGCGATAAGGACGAAACACTAGATAGTCAGTCTATCCCTTCAGGTACATAACATAATGGACGCTATACATTAAAGGAGCAACGTCACGGATGGTGCATCTTGAAAAAAAAATAGCCAATTTTTTCAAGTTCGCTGTTCCGTCTTAATTTTACCCAATCTTAACCATCCTTGTTCCTTTTCGGTTCATTATTACGTCTTTGGTGTGTTTTTTTTTTGTGTAGCTTAGCAAACTATTATTTTAAGGTTTCCTTAAATTAATTTCGTTCTTCAGAAAAATGACTTTAACAATGATCGTGACATAGCTCATTTAAACTTTAGAATAGTCCCGGCAAAATCTCTGAGGCCATAAATTACACTTGTTTTCACGAATTAGAGTGCCTAAATACCACGATCTTATGGAGCTGACCGCACACGAAACGATAATTTTCCTATTTATATTTGCTTCCTTATATGTTATGCTTTATTCCACAGATTTTACGTTTTTGTATCATCGATTGGACTTGATTAAGCCTGATGATCCCTGTATCCACTTTTCAAGATATGCTGCTAAAGGTCAGTGCAATGGTTAGAATAATGCTCCATACGTAGTTACATTGACTTTAGTCAATTTAATTAATAATACTAACTGTTTTAATTATACAATCCACTATAGCAAACGACATGTCCAAAATATAAACCAATCAGAACGATGCATGTTCCTACTGTTTCGTTTAACTTTATCTGTAACAAATTTAACAGCTCAGCTCAGGACGACTGTGTTGAAGTCAATTCCCTCATAGATAGCCTTGAATCTCTTTCTTGATTTTGATTGTTTAGTTTAGTTTTGTTTTGTTAGTTTGTTAGTTAGTTTTCCTTTCTCTTCTCTACTTTATACAGTAACAAAATTACTACTTTAATTCCTTTGTTCTACGCCATTTATATACCGACATTTTCTTATTGTTATTGTTACTTACTAAAACACTTCTGTTAGCTACCCTTATTATAATGTGTTTTTCTTCACCTCCCGCATCGAATAGCCCTGATAATTTGTGGGAGGTGAAAATCTATGTATTTTAACCCAAGACTTAAAGGGACACTGTCCTCATTTTAGCATGATTTTGGGAAGCTCAGAAACATATCTAGATCATAGGAAGTTGATCAATGATGGTTTGATTCTGTAGAATAACACTCGACAAATGACAGGAACCCATTAGGAAGTGAGGATGACGAACGACAGCGAGGATGGAAATGGATTGCAATATGGATTTTTGAAAAAACGTCAGGATGTCAGTTTTTCAAAGTTTCCAATTTGGCTCGGAAATCTTTGAAATTTTGCAAAAAAATTGTTGCAGTATGGAATTTCTTGAAGAAATTGCTTTTTATCATTTAGTTAGAGTTTATTAAGTTCTTATTTCATAGATTTAGGGACCATTTCATGCATTTATAACAGTTTTGAGCAAATACGCCGGGACAGTATCCCTTTAATAAAGCTTGTTGTTGTTGAACAGTAAAAGGCTAATAAAGGAACGGTAGTGTTATCGTTAAAAAACGTAAATTTAATAGGTATTCCCTTCAGTACTGAATTTATTATTTTTTATAGATTCAACAGTGGTGAAGTTTGGAGCAGAAGCCTTCAAAGATCCATACACGTACCTGGGCTTGGATGAGACAGTATCTGATGTGAACGCCTACAAACGAATCATGACAAGTGCAAACACACCCAACACTAAATTCAAACAAGGCATACGGGACACAGTGGTCGTTACAAGGAAAGTCGAGGACATTTGGTTTCGGGAAAAGACGGAATACACAAAGTATCTGGTCTGGAGATATGTTGGCACGGCCAATGGCGTGTTCAGAATGACGCCTGGAACTTCGTTGGCGAAATCTTACGACCCAAGGAAAAGACCATGGTAAAGTATATTTGTACAGAGTGAACGTATAACGTCACCTGTTCACTTACTTACAATGTAATCCTGAAGCTAGTTGCTGCCTTGGAAGCATAGGGCATTACCTGTTATTCAACGTGTTCGCACCAAGTGGTGCACAAGGCCTCCACATTGGTCCGCTAATGGATCCTATCCTGTGCTGCAGCACGTGCCTATTCTAAAGATTGCCATACTGCCTTAAACCTCTCTTCTTCCACTGTCCGCCGACATGTTGTGTCTTCCTTCTTCCTCTGGAGTCATATGAGTTCATTTTGGTATTGGGTTTGCTAAGCTCTATCATTGATTCAGTGAACAAATGCAACGTGTTCTTATTACCAATGGTGATTTATTTAATTTTTATCAGTCAGAATCCAAAGAACAACATCAACAACAAACTACAGTGGAACCTCACCTTACGACAACCTCGTTGTAATACGACCACTTTATTTTGTCCCGAAATAAAGTTATGTTAGTTATATTATTTTCTTATTTAAGAACCCTTTGTATTTTGCTGCTGGCCCGTTGGTGGTCGGTTTCATGGAGTTCCACTGTATTTAGCGAAACCAAACCTGTTGCATACAAGAATCATTAGTATCAAATAAACAAAGTGACGTTAATAATCTATCCTTTAGGTACTACACCGCGCTAAGCAACACGGGATTTGTTGCCCTCACCACGCCTTACATAGACGCGTTTGGAGCAGGAGTGGTGATAACCGCTGCCCATACTATATATCGCGGAGAAGCAAACAGCCAGCACACTACCAATGATAAAGTCATTGGGGTCATGGGAGCTGACTTTCCTTTATCATACTTCCAAAAGTAAGTATCGCCTTATTTGAAAACGGATTTTACATTCTTTTGCAACGACTACATGGAAATGAAATGCCGTTGGTGATAGCGAAATGAGAATGGGTGCATGTGTGTTTGAGCTAGAATAACAAAACATTTAAACAAGTAAAAAAAAAATCGTTGGAAACCATGGAAAGTCTACGGATGCCAGATAATTTTTCCCTTTGGCTGTTAGCCTGCGTGGCAGGCGTAGAAAGGGGAAAGGGGAGGGAGGGGAGTTCGGCGCGCGCGAAGCGCGAGGAGTCGGAGCGCGAAGCGCGATGGAGTGGCCTGCCACGCAGGCTATTTGGCTGTTAGCCTGATTGCATTTAGGCAGTTTGACCTTTTCGATTTTGAAACTATCTTTCAACGTAAATGCTAAAACCCTGTCAATCCGAGTATATTACACAGAGCATTCGATTGTGGAACAATAATAACCATCATATCATGTGAATATAAACTTGGTGCGTGAAGAGCGATGGACCAGTCATAGTGCACTGGAAGTTTGCGTATCATTTCCTCGTTTTTCATGGTCAATACACATTACTATGACTCTACCCACAGATATAAATGGATGCTGGCGAATTACTGAGAAAACTGCCAAATAACGTGCGGATAACTTCGGAATGACCTTTAATTGGCTCTGTTAATTAGTGATATATTTTAAGACTAATTATACAAGGATGTTAACTTTGGCTTTGCTTGTTGGTGATATGTTTTCAGGCTTCTGACAGATACATATCCAAAGTGTGAAGAAAGCAACTATGACTGTTTCGTGCTGGACGGAGCGGGATTTCTTATCATGCACAATGATTTTCTGGTGCCTGACATAACGGCTAAAACACTGGAATATGTCCACATCACCGAGAAAGAAAAGGACATAGCCGAGGACCTTTTACAGAAAGGATATCTGGTGAAAAAGGAATGTCGAAACTTGGAAAAAATCAAACTGGAGAGCTTTTACGAGCTGAAGCTTCCATTTCAAGGCGTGAATACGCTTGAAAGTGGAGGCCGTTGCAGGGAATACCAGCTTAAAAGCGTGGTGGGGAGTAACGCATTTTTGGGTAAGGAATTTAAAATAAATCTGGTCAAGGACGACAAGCAGGGAGACATTAGCAGTTACCCAATATTATTAACAATCAATGGACACTCGAGTAATAAAATGTAATTTGTAAGGAAGAACAGTGAACAATCCTTAGCTTTTTGGTGTTATTATTATTATTATTTTATGTTCCGAGATTTTAGATCACGATCCATTCGCCACTTAACGATACAAAATATATATTTTTTTATAGGTTGTTACTTGGACACAGTCTTATCCCCCTCACTTATACCTAACATTGACGTATTGTCCTTTCAACAGGAATCATATCACGTGACAGTTCTTGCTCATCCAGGTCTTGCACGTGTTCCAGTAATAAAGAGTGCTCCAGTGTGCAGGGATTGACTTGCCAGTGCCCATGCTCCTCGCGGCTTGACTTCCATTATTGTAGAAGCGAGTTCCCAGTTAGCAAGTAAGACAAAAGTCGTTTTTTGAGTGACATTGATTGTAGATAAAAAAATATATATTACGTGTTAATTTGGTACGAGTACTTTTGCATGGAACAAGTACTCGAATCTTGTCCATTGAATTTAATGCGGTATATGCTTCACCTAAACTGACACACACTCTCTTTTTTATCTTTTTGCCTTCGCAGCATTTCTATTTGTCCTGTTCCAGCGACTGTTGTGCCATCTGAGCGAGTAAACGATCCTTCAGTAAGTGGTTTAGAGAAATGCTTTGACCCACAATGCGACAAAAAGGCAGACTCAGGGTCATGTGACGGAGTCGTGGGATGCTATTGGTGCGTCAGAGACAAGAACAACAATCCACTTTCCAATAAATACTGCGCTGACATCAATGTCTGTTATGGTGGCAAAGAAGGTAGGTCATTTAGAATTTCATATTTATTTTAAGCAAAGCCAACTACACTTTGAATCGGCTTGAGACAGAACAATAAACAAGACCATCCCACTACAACTTATTGGATATCACGAGCATTGATTCCATGCTCCTTCGCCTTCGCCTATCTTCTTAGTACCACTGAGCTGGCACATAAGTCCGCATTCATTCCATCCACCTTCACCTTCACCTATGTTCTTTCAGTTAAACCAACTGGCGCATAAGGCCTCATTCATTCCGTTCACCGTCCCCGTCACCTTAACCTATCCTCTTTATACCAACTAGTACATAAGGCTTCAGTCATTCCGTCTATTTTCACCTTCACTTATCCTTTTATAGCTTTATACCAACTGGTACATAACGCCTCATTCATTCCATCCATTTTGACATTCACCTATCGTCTTTATGCCAACTGACAGGCAAGGCCTCACTCATTCCATCCATCTTCTCATTTACTTATCCTCTTTATACCAACTGGCGCACAAGGCCTCAGTCATTCCATACATCGTCACTTAATTCTGCAGGCACCAAAGCTCCTGGAAGCGGAAATATTCCGACAGACACCGATCCAGATGATGACGATGACGGCGGGCTCTCCGTTGTTTTTATTGGCTTTGGATCAATATTTGGTCTTGTTATTATTATTACTATTATTGATAATATCCTGCAAGACAGGCGTATTATTTTGGTCTAGCCTAGGGCTGTCCACAAGTTGCTAGGCAACTTTTTAACAACTTTTCGTATTTCGAGCAATTTTTTTCATTTCAAGCAACGTTTTGCATTTCGAGCAACTTTTTGCATTCTGAGCAATTTCTACCCATTCTCAGAAATCGGAACAGCTTTTATTAGTGTTTATATTGGTCTTACTGCCATGTTTCACAATCCTGTACCTGCGATGGACTGCCGGCCTAAGCCACATATAGGCTTGTAGTCAGACCTCATATTATCACGGATATAAATAGAATGGAAGAAAAAAAACCAAGCTTGTTTGTTAACTGTTACTGTTGGTCAGGAACATATCACCCTGGAGCTTCCATCTCCCTTATTGGGCTACAGTCAACTCTTTCTTTTGTGACACCTCTAGGGCACCCGGTGTTGGTCCCTGCGCGCCGTTTTACAGTCATTTTACTGCATCTAAACTCTCTATGGTGTCCGTCTTAGAGAAAGTTTACCGGCTGTAATAATGTAATGCTGCTTAGTCTGGATACATGGATATCACTGTATTTAATTTTACAGGCACCAAAGCTCCTGGAAGCGGCAATATTCCGACAGACACAGATGATGACGATGACGATGATGGCGGCCTTTCAGGTGGAGCCATCGCTGGTATCGTTGTGGGATCAATAATTGGTGTTATTGTGGCCTTCATTATCTGCGTGAAATGCATAGGAAAAGACAGAGCTCCAACAAGCCAGCCTGTTGTCCAACCAGTGCCTGCCCCAGCCCCCGCGGTGGTTTACAATGCTCCGGCCTCCACGGCAGCTTACAATGCGCCTTCTCCGGCATATGCTCCGTATGCCCCGGAGCCTGGTATTCCTATACACGGCACGAGCATGAACATGCCACCACCGAGTTATGAGCAGACTGTGGGACCTGGTGCCCAAGCTACAGCACCGCCCTATAACCCTTACCCTTATTATAAAGGCGCTAGTAAATACTGACAATGTAAATGAAGCTTTCATTTGCAATACGCTATGAACGAACACAAGCCAATGTAAGACAATAGTATTGGGAAGGTTTTTAAGATATATGACTTAATTACAGCGTGTTTTAGTTTAAGAGAAAATGCACAGAAATCTCGATCAGAGCGCGGCCACGGTAAAAAATAAACCTACCTTCATTTCGAGTTTGTAGAGAGGTATTAGTGAGTTTTCAAAGGTTTTAAAGTTTATTTTTTTAAATACGGCCACATTTTGGAAATATTTGAAAAAAATCGATTTCCCGCTGTCGCCGGCCAAAAAATAGCCTAATTAATTGGTAAAAATTAGCATTCACTAAAACGCGCTCGCGTAAGTAGCACAGGCTATATCATCGGGAATTAGAATCTAATGTTAAAAGAAGAAGTATTTAGCACTTTACTTATGCCTGTGATTTGGTTCTAGATGATGTTTCTCACCGCGAGAAAACACATTTTTTGATGGAGATTTGACAACGGCCTTCGCAAAGCGAGTTTGACCTTACAATTACAAAGTAACTTTTTGATATGTGGCCATTCTTCAATCGGGTTCATTTTGCGGCTATAGAGTGTTCAAATGCTCTTCTTACATAAAATATAAAAATTGGTTTGGGTTTTTGAGCGAGCGTTTTATAAAATGTCATCGAAATCTGAGAATTTTCACTAAAATTGGAACTAATTTGCATATTGCGGTTTTGTTGACATCTGACAAGCGAGCGAAAAACTTACCTGAGTTTAAACTATTGTTTCAACTATTGCGTCAAAATCCGCTTCCAATTACAAAAGACTAACCTCCTTTTGAATGTGGTCCAGTCCATCTGATGCCGCAGTTTGACATTTTTGTAGAAAACGGAAGACCAAGTAAGTAGTGGATGTAGCATTCTCGTCCCCAGAGGCCACGATCCTTTTGGTCAGCACCAAGAATCGAGACCTCTGGCCGGAACCAATTTGTTGAACATGCGCAGAGTACTCGTTCTATATTCTCAGCCAATCAGATTTGTCAGATTTGACGGTAGTCCGCGATTCGCGGACTTCCGGTTACTCTGCGCATGCTCAACAAATTGGTTCCGGCCAGAGGTCTCGATTCTTGGTGCTGACCAAAAGGATCGTGGCCTCTGGGGACGAGAATGTGGATGTAGTGGAAAAGGCGTATTTGACAAAGTCAATAAGACTACCGCCAAAGATCACACCGTCCGGTATACTGTACCAAATATTTCACGAACTATATGTGAAAGTATTGCTTGAATCTGAAAGGAGTGTTCTCTTGTGAAACCAGTGATTTTTTAAGGTTTCTGAATATTGTTGAGTACCCGGTTAGAACGGCTAAAGTGCCAGTGTCACGACTATAACATGCACGCTTACGTGACGCTCGTGATAAAAGCTGTAACGCACACCGTGTTGAATAAACTTTTCTTTCCTGCCTGTAAGATTATAAGACAACACAAATATAACTTATTTACTCCTTATTTCTATTATAGAAAAACAAAACACTTTATAACGGTGTTTGCCAGCTGTTACGCGTAGATGAAATATAATCTATATATTTGTATTTCCCAGTTCTACCGCGGTCTACCGCGCTCAGACCAACCAACATAGGGTGCGGCCCTCAAAAGTGCTAAAATAACAAAATTTAACGGTCAGTTTAATGAAAAAAAATTATTTAGTTTTACTTTAGTAATTTAACTTAACGAAAACTTTAAAGAAAACCAGAATGATGGATGAAGCGTAAGCTACTTGTGCAAAAATCAAAATAATTTTAAATAAAATATCGGTAAAAATTCACGCCTTCAAAACTAAAGTCTGTTTGAAATTGGTCTTCAGGGGTACTTTGCTAAGGTTTTTTAATTCATGTAATTGAATTTTACTTTTGCAGCCATTCTTTGCTGTTAGCTGTTAAAGTACATAACTTTTAAGAGTTTATTTTTGTGGAGATACCCCCCATCCAGTACTTTGTTTCGGGGTTAAAAGTCCGGTTGAAGAAAAATGTGCTAAGGAATCGCTCGCCAAAATATATCTTCGTCTTCCGGGCAGCCTGTGCATCACCACACCTGTGCAAACATCCAAATTGAATTACGAAACTCTGAATTAGTTTTACACGCATATTTTTCCCTCGTTAAAGCTAATCAGAATTTCATGATCCAATTTGAATGTTTACACTGGTGTAGTGGTGCACGGGTTTTTCTTGAGTACGAAAGGTTATTTGACGAAAATAAAATTTCGAAATCTGCTTTGAAAAAATTCACGATGTGAAAAATTACAAAAAGAGGCAGAGACCATTTTTTTTGTCATCTACACAACCAAGAAAAGGTGGGCTGGGTGAGTTCGTGCAGTTTTTACTGTCACGACTTTTCAGTATAATGCGTGGACGCTCTGGTAACGCATACCACGCGAAATGGACAACTCCTATCCTGAAGATAGACTTTTTTTTGCATGAATTCACAGTCGTCTTTTATAGTGTCTTGATAGTGTTTGTCAGTAGTGCGCTATGGAGAGCAGCGCGTGTTCGTTTCTCGCCATTGTTGGTGGCCACTGTGTGGTTTCGATGCGAAAGATAGAAACTAGATCAGTGGAATTGGGTTTCCTTGCTCAGCTGTAATCGAGATATTTCAAGAACACCAAGTCAGCTTTTTCCATCATTGGAATTGAAAGTGAAGTAGAGCTGTTACTGGCGAGAGCGTCTATATTTGCACCGCCTCGAAATGTAGAAAACTGGACCTATATGCCCCCAAACATCGTGGCATCCCTGGGTGTTAGCTGGAAAGCGCAGTTTCTGATAAGTGACTCCATACCAGTAAATCTGTCGAAGCACAACATAACCTCTGGAGTAAAAATCCGACAAGCAGAGAGAGGGCCTAAGTAAGTCTGGAGTCGCAAACATCGTTTTGAAGGAGACAGGAATTTTCATTCCCGTTGGCCGCAGGTGAGGCCAATCTTGTCCTACTTTTTTTTTACAATAGTTACGCTTAACCGTTAAGGTAAAGTCAGGCATTTCTTATTAATATATTTACATAGCTTAAGTAACTGGAGTACGCAAACAGTACATTTAGGTAACTGTTAAATTTACAAGGTGCTGTATTAAATTATTTAATATAGTTCAGAATTCGAGTATGCTAGTAAACCGAGCACTTTCAATTTATAGAACACACAGCTTACATCGACTTTTTTTATACACAACACTAATTTCTCGGACCGTTCCCTAATTGTGCTTCAATGGGGGTGCGTAAGATGTTTATGAGAACATATTTGAGGAGGGGCGCTCATCCGATTTTCCGAGTATTGCAGGCGTCATACGCTACTTACGATGTTTTGTGCACTTTAAAAGTGTTCTCCCAGACTTGCGGAAATGGCCTGCTAACAACCCCTGACTGGAATC
>MU825910.1:136640-281640 GCA_029204205.1 Desmophyllum pertusum
CTCTAAAAAGTACAGATTCAGTGAAAAATTCGAATTCGTCCATCTTATGCGAGCAATATATAAATTCAGTGATTCCTTCACATTTTCAATTCGCCGTTAGAAGCACTTTGAAGAAATTTCCAGGCTTCGGGAATAATAACACTGTAAGCTTAAAAAACCCCGCGCTCTCTTAAAACATTCATAAACGTGGTTTTAATTAATCATGCATCGATCTGATTTTTCCACCCTTGCCTTGATATTCCAGCTCTTGATCTGTGCGCCTTGCCGCATTTCAAATTAATATTTACCGGTCCAACTCACGTCACGCCACCTCTTCCTTAAATTGCCGTGCATAATTTAAACAAGACGGGAAATATTTAAATGGGCAATAATTTACGTTTCAATTCGGAGAAGAAATTACAAAAAAAACTCCGCAAGTCGCCTTCCATTTTGCAAGTGAAAGACTATTTCCGCCCAACTCCGACTAATGTAAGAATCATAAATCTACAGACCAATCAGCGTGGGCGTTATATCAGTGTACCCCAGGGTCTTCTTCCGCGCCCAGCCGCCATCTTGAAAGCGGAGTAGACCCTGGGGGTACGAGGTTTGCTTCATTTCATGCATGTATGCCGTTACAAATTTATGTCAGAAGCGTCACGCATTACACTAAGAACTCGTGACCTTTGACCGAAACTTCGTCTCGTGTTTTTAACGAACGTCAGATGGGACCATCGCTGAACTGCATGCTAAAAATTTAAAAAGTCATCCTATTAAGCAGTTAGGCGGATTTATTTGTAACAATTATTTCAACCAAAGTCTGAGTTTTCGGTTCTTAATACGGACTCTGTCAACAAAAATCGCACAAATAATTTCACTACCAGCCAGTCGTCCGTTTTCTGTAAAATGTCAAACCTGCAGCATCAGATGGGCAATTGCTGGACCACTGAACCACTTTCAAAAGGAAGACAGTCTTTTTGTGACTATGGGAAAGCGGATTTTTAAAGGAATAATTTAAACTAAGTGTAAGTTTTTTTTCGCTCGCATGTCAGATGTCAACAAAACCGCAATATGCAAATTAGTTCCAATTTTAGTGAAAATTCTAGATTTCGATGACATTTTATAAAGCGCTCCCTCAAAAACCCAAAACCAATTTTTTATATTTTATGTAATAAGAGCATTGAACACTCTATAGCCGCAAAATGAACCCGATTGAAGAATGGCCACAATATCGTAAAGTTTTTTGTAATTGTAAGGTCAATTCGCTTTGCGAAGGCCGATTGTCAAATCTCCATCAAAGAATGTGTTTTCATTGTGAGAACATATAATCCTAGAACGAATCACAGCAATTAAGTAGAGTGCTAAATACTTCTTACTTTTAACATTAGGTTCTAATTCCCGATTCATATAGCCTGTGCTATTTACGCGAGCGCGTTTTAGTGAATGCTAAATGTTACCAATTTAATTGCTATTTTTTGGCCGGCCACAGCGGGAAATCGATTTTCTCGAATATTTCGAAAATCGTCGTAGCCAGTTAAAATTAAACCCAAAAACTTTAAAAAAACTTGTAATAGCTATCTACAAAATGAAATATAAAGGTATGTTTCATTTTTGATGGGTGGCCCAGATTTTATCATGTGTCTGATATATCGTGCATTTGTTAAAAACTCCGTAGACGCCATACACGAACTGTTTGGTAGTCCGTAAACCACCCCCCCCCAACCCTCCTTCCCTTTTCCTCTCGCTCCATTTTAAATGTTGGAGCCCAGGGGATGGGTGGGGGCGGTAGAAGAGCAAAAACATGCCTACCTTCCCAATACCTGTAAATTAAATGCTAATTGGTATGGTAGATTCAGTAACCTTTAGTAACCCTCTTTTATAAAGAAATTTGTCTTGCTCGTAAAATATCAAAAAGGGGGCTTTATGATAGCGGCCAAGACTGAGTTTGTGAACATATTTGCAATTATTACAAAAAGGTTGACGGCAAAGTTCGATTCTAATGGTAACCGCAATCTCTGGTTGTCAACTTTAAAATTATGGGGAAAACCTAATATCATCTTATCACCTATCTACCAGGTGAGAAGAGCGGGTAGCGCTTAGGACTCAGGATCGAGTTCCTGTCCTGGTTTTCGAGTACCGGCCGGGTCACTGTGTTGCCGCTGTGTTGTGCTCTGGGCTAGACACTTTAATCTCACATACCTGACTCGAGGCTCTATCCACCCATGGGTATAAACAGTTACTGACGAATCTTAGGGCAACCTGACAAAAATGCCTCCCATCCAGGGGAGTAGAGATACTCCTAGTCACATGATATGGAATTAAACCGGAGTTTTATCCCTCCCTTGCCAGTATTCCGAATGTCAGTGGTCATTCTCATATTATCACGGGGTATAAATAGAATGGGATAAGAACACAGTATTGGGGTTTAATACCCAGTTGCTATGATGTTACGTTATTTCTGTCAATAAAGAAAGAAAACACAAAACTTGTTTGGTGACTAAATTCATTTATTTACATTTAGACTAACCTAGCCTATCGTCACGATACAATAGTGATGACAGCAGTAGTCAATATTTTGCACTATTCGTAAACCCTCTGCTAGGAGAAAAGCAAAATAAATGAAAATTATCCACTTACTTTTAACATTAAGTGTCAGTTTCTGTGGCATAGCAGTTATTAGGCTAAGCTAACGCGTTTTAGTGCTCGTTAAAATAGCCATGTTACATCATACGTACAAGCGATGGCTCAACTTCGCAACTGAAGAGCTGTTGACAAAAAACGATTACTTTTTAATTTATCCGTTTGTTATTTTGGCCCCGTATACAGGACCGTTTCATTTGTAACCGCATCGTTTTTCGATGCAGTTATACGCCTTCCGGTTACACGTGCACGGGCGATGA
The DNA here is from genome assembly GCA_029204205.1 of Desmophyllum pertusum. Lineage (NCBI taxonomy): Eukaryota > Metazoa > Cnidaria > Anthozoa > Scleractinia > Caryophylliidae > Desmophyllum > Desmophyllum pertusum. The sequence continues at coordinate 139,517 of MU825910.1, forward strand.
TGGAATACCGTATCGTTCTTAAGACGCTTTCACAATTGCGTGACGCGTGGGCGTACTGGGAGAGGCGCCCCACGCGCGCGTAATTTATTTCGCTCCTGATAATTCCAGCCAAAATTGTCTGTAAAATTTATCTTTTTCTCTAACGCACAACAGCGACTGGTCACAATCCTCGCCAAACGTCTTTGGGACACTTAACAAATAGCACCAGAGAAAAATACGTATTTTTAAATTTAAATTCGTTGTTACAATTTCCCTACCCCGCCTTCTCCCCAAAACAATGTTGAAATGTGGTGGATGGGTTGAATAGAAAGAAAAAAAAAAACATTGTTTGGGGGAGGCTGGGGACTGAGGTGAAGACAAATACCATTTGACGGCAAAAATGTGAAATGTCCCAAAGCTTTTGACCAGGATTGTAGATCTTAGTCTAATTGAGGGTTTGGTTATTCAATTTAATTTACACCATTGTGTCAATTAATTGCACCAACTTCCAATGGCATTCTACATAGTCTATCCATCCTAAATATCCGTTAAACCCTCATTATGACACTCAGATAAACACTTAATAAATGGGCTCCAAGCAGTTTATTTAGTCCTGAAGTATGTCAATGATCTTTCAAATATTGTCCGGCGCCGCATTCAAATGGTACAATTGTAGGTAGCCGTGAGGACAAGGGGAATTCGAATCAATACTCGTACGTCCTACTAGACCTGGCCTGTTAGAATCATTTTTGGGCTTTTTTGTTTCAGCAATGGATGACATCAAGCTGGTATCGGACGGGCGCCTTGGTTTAGGAAGTGCTGGGGGCATGATGTTGCTATAAGGCCGCTCTTCTATCTCGTAGCAGATAACGAGGAAGGCGCCTCATCAGACGTCCGTGGTGAATCTTGTGATGGTTTACTTTCTTCAACAACAGACTTGCGCCTCTTTCAGGAACTACTGGTGGTTGAAATGTCAGCTGATTGCATTGTTATTACAGTATTGGGTGGCGGCAGGACACTGGCTTCAGATATCCTACAGTTCGGAGGCACAAGCGCCTGAGGATTTACATTGGACTGTCTCCTTGCCTCAGGATGAAATGATACCGGAAGGCTTTGCTTGTCGAAGAAGAACTGGTTTCCTTGCTGGAGGTACTGCTGGAGGATTATCCCTCGACTGAACTTGGATTTCGTTATAAGGATACGGCCACTGAATGGAAGCTTCTGAGGCTAGGCGGGAACGGTGTAGCTCATCCGGGTCTTCATAATTCAGCTCAGGTATAGCCTCCACTAGTTCTGGAAGACGCGCTGGAGGACGTTCAGTGGGATCCTGGTTTTCAAGGTCTATAAACTGGTCCGTGGAAGGACTTATGTCTTTTTTGATCGGGGCCAGCTGTAGTTACGACCTATAGTTATTACCTATAGTAACAAAATTAAAAGAGGTTTAGTTTTTAAAAAGCGCAAATGTCTTCTTATCTAATTAACTGTAAGCCAAATAGCTAAATGAAGCTCGTCTTCGGCAAGAGTGCGCATGCCCAAATAATTAAGAGATGGGGGAATGGGCGGATGATGCCGTGACAAGATAAGGGGTTGAATAAGATATAAGAATCAGGTTCTCTTTCAAACGGAAATCTCCGTAACTACTCTTCTGTGGGAGTCCCTCTGTACTCGGGAACTACATGGACTCTGGTTCTTGTACTGTACTGACCTTCGCCCCCCCCCCCCCCCCCCCCCCCCACCCGGACCCCATTTTTTTATAAAAAAAGTCAAAGAACACAGACATTAAGACCCAAAAATTTCGGACGCGTTTAAGTTCGGACGTTTTATTTCGGTGTGGAACAATTTTCCGGACTAATTTTCTGTGATTTCGGACAAAATTCTGGCATAATTTCGGACACTGTAACGGCCAGGACAAAGGATGCTGTAAATTTAAACCTACATGAAGGTTGACAAAATGCATAAAACTCATAACTGCATCTGATAAAATAATTTAACGAGTCAAAAATGAAAATTATCCTGAAAAAGAGATCTTGCGGGTCTCTCAATTTCCATGGTAAGGTAATTGCTTCGACGATTCCAGCCAAACTCAAAACCTTTCCTTCTTTGTCTCTGCTTTGTTCCTCAAAAATGGTCGATGTTAGGATAAAGTAGATATTGTTATGATTGATCGATACCACGGAGGAAAATGAGGATTAATTTTTTTATATTAATTGTTTATTATATTTTCATTTTTGATACAACGTCGACGTTTCGGATGCTCGAAATAATGTTTTTTAAATTACATGTATGTACACGGATTTATTTTCGGACCAAATTCTGTCCGAAATTAAAAGCGTCCGAATAAAATGTTGGGGTTTAATGGCAACCCTTCTCGATATGACCCTGCACAGTTGCCAACAAAAGATGGGTAATTAAATCCCTAAAGCCGAGGATTCTTCACAAATGTTTTATAGCAACCTGGCGAGATGAGAGACCCTGGGAACGAGGGTTGGTTTTTATAGCTTACTAGAACAAGTTAAAAAACCTATCCACAGTGGCTTACCAAGATGGAACCTTACCAAGAGCCCACAGCAAACCGTACATCCTACAGCAATTCCTGCAATAGCTCCAGTTCGAGAGAACCCACTAGGACTTCCACTTTGAAATGGGGACTACTCGAGCTGTTACCATATATAGTATTAAACCCTTTGTTCAGTTGGACATTTTTCCTGTTCAGTCGGGAAAAATGCAAACAAAACACGAAATTGTCAGTTGAGAATAGGTGAATGAAAATGAAAACTGAACGAATAGCTGTCCAGTTGCTTTAGAAACACTAGTAAGCAAGCCAAGCAAGTAATTAAGTAAGTAAGTAAGTAACAACTTTATTTTAAGAGGATGACACATAACAGTTTACCCACTGATGGAACAACAGTGGCCCTCTGAAAACTAGTCGATTTGGTAATCGATCGCTGAGACATCTTAAGATCTTCAGATGAGAAGCAAACGTGTTGCTGATTGTTGAACTCTGTAAAATTGTTGACCTGGTTAATAAAAAGTGATGTCGAAGGAGGGACGTCTTCACGACAAGCTACGCCTCGATCTATAAAGCTTCATTTTTTCATACGGAAATAAAAAATGTTGCTAAAATGGGTTTTAGGGGTCCTCTCACTGAATATAACCTTTAAAACAAATGGGTAACGGTGGAACCATGCAACAGACACTAGGCATGCGCTATTGTAGTCGAGGAAATATGATTTGACAACGATAAACATAATTTTAATGGAAAAGCCAGTGAATTAAATGGATCATAAACATCAACTTTAAAAGATGTCGAATCTATACATATTATTACCATTCTCGTCCCTGCCTAAAAGCACACTTCTGAACAGCGCAGTAAGATTCTTTTAATGGTAGGTCATCCTTGTCGTTCTTACAACCAATAACAACCAAACGATGCCATTCACACGTTTGCGGCAACTGTTTTTTTCCACTGCAGCGAGGATCGAAACACTTTTCGAATCCTGACATAGGAACTTCGCATTTTCTTCTTAGGGACGGGAGGGCTGGGATCTCCTGATTGATTGTATTTCAAGCGCTGCCCGAGGGTGGGCAAATAGGAAGACTAAAATAATAAAAGAGCCAAAATAAAGGTTTTTTTTTAATAATAACCTTATGACGAGAAGTGAACCGACACCATAATGATCGTAATATGCCAAACTGACCAGGTGGCTGTCACACACACGTTTGAAACGTGCTATGTGGATCGTTAACAGAGGAAAAACGATTACGAAGGCAGGCAAACTTCCAAAAGAAGTAAACAAAAATGCCAATATTTATGTTGGAAGGTCCACGACCGTTGCACTATCTTCTTTGTTACTGCTGCCCCACTCAACCACTTTGGTTGAATTACTGCTAACCAACACGTTTCTTTGGTTAGTTACTGCGGACAAAAATCAAATGCATATTACCTAGGGTATTACTAATAAATAACAACTGCTGACCTGCTCATTTAGAATGTAGTTACTTTATGTGAAGCGCAAATAAATATGCTTAAAAAAAAAGAATCAACAATAACAACGTTTAAAAGTAACACAATTAAAAGTAACTAACCTGCCTTACAGGGAACTGACGGCGACAATAATGAAAATCCAAGGGGGAGTGGCAGGGGCATCCACACATCAAGTTTAAGAAAGAACATTTGGTTATATGAAGAACAGGGACACAGGCCTCGGAGAGCAGAAAGATTCTCTGACAGCAAACTCCTGCGAATTCATATTAACCAAGTGTTAATTAACAAAGTGTTAAGAACAAAGTGTTAAATAACATGATGGAAAACTAACATGAAAAATTATGCACAAAAACCTAAGTATATACGGCATTAGTTCCTATAATTTGCCCCAATTGGTATTTTGAGCAAGTTGTACCACTTCTAAGAGCGTCTACTCCACCGAGTGGCAACGTGAACTTCGTAAAAGCTTTGCTTCTGTATCTCTTCCAAATCGCGGGCATTGCCTTTTTTCGCAAATATCCATTCTTGATGAGATCCTCTGCAATGTGTTCGTCCTTCTCCGTGATCTGATGACTGCCACGTATTCTACATATGATGCTGCAGCTGAAGAAAGTAAAAAAGTCTTCGAGGAATGATAAGGAAGCCAGCGCTGTCCAGCACGAAGCAGGAATAGGTTTTTGTCTCTTTACACTTTGGGTAAACGTTGATGAGTAACCTTTAAATGACATAAAAAAATTTCAAGAGTTAGTGGCAGACGCGGTGGTTAGCACGTTCGGCTGTTCGAGAGCTGGCCGCGGGGGAGGGGTCACTGTGTTGTGTCTCTTGGGCCAAGACAACTATCCTCTTACAGTGCCTTAATCTCCACTGAGAAAGTATAAATGGGTTACCGGCGAATTGTCCGGAATAGGGCAACAAGTCAAACATGCTGGGGGGGGGGGGGGGGGGGGGGGCGGGGAGGGAGAGGAGGGACTGGTGTGGTATATCCCGATCAAACTAGGGTCCGATACAGGGGGAGGTCACCTTTTGATCCACTTGTTTATGAGGGCTCAGATGCCTGTATTCTCGACAACGGTATCTCCTTGGCAAAACGTATTGTCTACTTAGTTAATTTTGGTTGTAGTTGAGGATTTACCGTCACAAAAAATAGTGCTCCCAACCTCACCTTGTAGAAATTAAGTCAGACAGTAGGAAAAATCCGCTCCCACTAATAACCTCCAATTACTTCATCGTTTGTATGGTGAAATGTGATATGGTTCTCCTCGCGTACAAACGCGCCGGCCCAGCGGATTATCACCTATCCAGCTCCTCCGAAGTCCAAATATTGGAGGTGTAAGAGTGAGGCATACCCGTGTTGGCCAATAGGGCGGTGTAATACCTAATAAAGAAACAAACGATAACAGTGTTGAGATGACAGCCCGATGCTGATAGTGTTAATGATTTATTTATCTACAGTGTATTGTTAAAATCATTTCATACGAAACATTACCTTCGAAATTCTCAACAACGCATTTTACATGAGTTTCACCGAGGTTACAAAAAGGCAAATCATAAAAACATTAAGAAGGCCTTGGATACCTGACTACGATATATCAAAATGAAAAAAAATGCATTTGTTAAATGCAGATGAAAAAGCTGAAATATGGTTTCTTCTGGGAATCTAAGCCAAGTATGAAGCCAAGTTGCAATCATTTTATATATATTGTGTTTTGCATATAGGAAACTTAAAATCATTGCTCTGCACTTGCATAGTATGATACCAAAGCAATTGTTATTAAATTAACTTCTTGTGTTCGAACACTTGATCTGCCACGGATAGTATGTCAAAAACAAGTGCTTTTAAATTATTTTTCACAGGAAACCATTTCTCTTACCAGCGGTCTCTGTCTCGGATCATAACGTTTCTTCTCCACTAAGGTACCTGGCGTTGTCCCTAAACACTTCCATTTGATGTACCAATGTATCTCCACACCACATATTGTGTGAGGTCCGTTTTTGTCACGCAACAACAGGTCTTCAGCTTTCCCACGTGGCAATCACTGGGGTCACGAGATGTCATTCTTTATTAAACCAGGATTTGTTACTGTTCCTGTGTAGTCTTTCATGTTAAGCAGTCAATAAATCCACATCGCCCTCGGTCTCATGTTTGCCTATTGTACTTGTTTTATGGGTCCTTCCTTTAAAGGCTCCTGGAGCAAACTTTACCACAGTTGAATATATAGCCCAAAATAAGCGAGACGTTAAAAAAAGGCATGATTTCCGGCTAACTCATTATTACGGCCATCCTCAGAGACCCAGGCCCAGGAAGCGGAAAAAAAGCGGCAAACTTCCTAATTTTCTTTGCTGATTTTTTTCGCTCGCCCCCACTAAATGCCCCCTGGGGTCTCCCGAGGACTTAGGATTTGTGTACTATGGCTCTCTGTTAAGTATCCAAAAAAACACATACCATGGTGGTGCGAACACCATAGCGCATGTGCTCATGACAATGTAATATTAAATCATCCTTCCTTATTGAAATATAAATTTTTGAGAATGTGGTGTACACCAGGACAATCGTTGATGACTTGATTTGATTTAATTCTAGTACACCAGCTTTTTTGTTCAAGGTTGATTTATAAAGATTGACAATACTGGTTAGATGTTGATTCTGAATGCGTTAATTGCTGGCCACTGGGCTCTATTGGGATGTGAAAGTAGCATTACCTTTAGCCAGCATATACTCCAAATTGAGTACAAGGTTTCTTCCGGATGATTCAAGTCGATTCGGTGATATTTTTTAAATTCGTAACCTGTATAGAGAAAAAACAGAAACGACACCACAGCCGTTAAGGATCTTGATCAGTGAGAATGTGAGATGTGGATTACAAGCAGAACTTTTAATCCTTAATCAGAAACTAGATTGCGGTGCCTTGTCTGGCCATTGGTAAAACCACTATGCCTGAAAGATGGAGTACAAACTGGTCCCTGCAAGTGAGACGGTAGACAATTCCCGTCCGACCTGATGACGTAGCTCTGCAGGTATCCATTGAAGTGTCTCTGATTGGCTGATTCTTGAACCCGAACCAAAATCCAAAACCGCAGCAACCACCAATCAGAGACGACAATACACGAGATCGCTAACAGTGCTACATTACTCAGTATGGCTTCTAACCAAACACCATTTTTTGGCTCGAGTCAGACCCGTTCTCTCGAGTGGAAAAAATGATGAACGAGAGAAAAGAGACTTTGTTTTACTCACGTCGACGATACAATGATTCGCAGGTACAAACGTGAGAAGCTTACCATCAGGAATTTGGGAGTTGAGTTTAGTTGATCCTGTAGCAGGGAAACTGCACAAACTACACCCCAAAGAGAAGTTCCAATCTCCACTAATGGAATCAAAGAAGTACGTGGAATTTCATTTCAGTTTACTGTTACTCCTTCCTTCTCTTTTCCTCCTCGTGGTAAAAACTCGCTTGGCAACGAACGTTTTCGTGTTCATTTTCGAACCTGGGTTTTTCCACTAGAGATAAAAACAGGACAACTGCAAATGAACCTACAGTCCGAACCTCTACCGAGCTGACCACTTACTCTATACAACGGCCAGAATGTTATTGAAACCTCCCTTTTACGGCCAGTTAATTCTGCAATATATTAGGGTGACCTTGGTAGAGGATTTCGACCGTATCTCTTTTAGCCAAGGTTTAAGTAAACGCCCGACTAAAACTTACACTAAAAATGTGATGAAGAATGTGACTCTTAGTCCAGCAAGGTGACTTCCATTAGCTGCCTCCAATCATTCATTTTGATGAATTTGAACATATTGTAAGAATTACTGCTGAAGTTTAGTGGGTACAAGCTGAGCTTTAAATCGTGATGCACTATAAAAATATACGTACTTTATAATCGAATCAAACACCTCGTTGAACTCTTTCTCCGGTTCCAAGGTCCTTATGTCCATAAAAAATAGGGTCTCCGTATGCATCGGTTTGGTTCTGGTAGTAGTGGGTGTATTAAGGTCCTTCCTGAGTTACTGATCATAAACGCATAGGTGCTCTGGCCTTGGTTAAAGAATGTGATGTCAGACAACAAGTCTTCAATGTTGATATCAGTGCCAGTGGACGCCAATGAATTTTCCTAGATGCGAAACAAGGTAGGGTGATGGACATCAGAAGTCCTGGAAAAAAGTAAGAGTCGATAAGAGAATCAACATGTGGTTATGTACATCAGTTTAACTATTAGTTTTCTAACGATAATTCCTTTAACATGGCTAAGATGTAGAAGGATCTCTTGTTTCAATTGGAAAAATCAACACTAGGAACTGAACGATGGAAACCAGGTTTCGTCTTCTCGATACCGGATGAATCAATACAGTGGAACATCTGTTCGGAAGACCTATTCCCTCAGAAATGCCTAGTGTTGTTTTAGAAGAAAGGCCAGTTAGGATCAGTTTTCGGAAAAGACAACAGCAGCATGTAAATTGGATGATAAAATTTTGTTTCCGAGAAACATTCCATCAGCTAAAGAAACCAAACAGATCAAGATGCGTACGTTTACACAAACCCTTTATACCCTAATTAAAAAAGGGTCCTAAAACGACAGAAAGGTGATATTCCAAGTCTTTTGTTTAAATTTTCTCGTTGAATGTCCCTGTCCCGATATGACCCAAGAAAGATTGATCTTACCTGTTCCAAAAGCATCGAATATACGGAACGGACACCACTGGACGTGAGCTGCGTTCCCAGTGCAAATAAGTTGTAGTAGGTGGCCAGCTTAATTCTTAGGGTTTTGATGTCTTCGACAAAGATGTGACTGCCAGTCTAAGGAGAGAAAGTAAAAAATTGAATAACATCATATCAGATACAAGTTTGAGCAGCTAAATACATCATTTATACAACGGTTGTAAACGGTATAAGATGGTATAGGTACCGTACGATCTCCGACCATAAGCCCTGGGCTTATATTTTTTGTGGAGGGGGGGTGGGTGTTTATTATTGTAAGGAATTTTTGCGTTTTCAAAAATGTTTGGGATTACATTACATTACATTTACATTTGCGTCCTGAATTTTTTTTAGGTGCATACATAACGATATGACCACACAGTCGTCCATTGGACAGAACGTAAAGCAACGTACGAATTAATTGAGCAATTGCAACAATAGTACACGTATTATATTTCATCATAATGTTACTATTACCGTTATAATCTCCAACAGAAAGTGTTTGCTGGTACGCCATGTTTTGCTGTGTCTTGTTTGGCGATGTCCTTCCAGAATTGTCTGCTGTTTGCGCTACCAAATCCAAACGTTAAAATGATGACGAGTTGTTAAGCTCAAAGTTCCTATTTTTTAATGGTCTCGAAAATTGGGATCTTGGGATCGGTGGGTGCCCCATCAGTCAGAAATAAAATGAGCCTTTTCTTGTTATTTTCCCGATTCTCCAGAGATTGAGCCTTTCAGTAGACTGAATGCTTTTTCAAAGGCCAGTCTGTATTGAGGTTAAACCTGTAAAAGCAAGAAAGCAAGATAAATTACACCACAAGAATGTGCAACTCTCAAAGGTTAGGAGATCTGATCGAATGCCTATTTTTCATACGTTTTAGCACTATTTAATGTTCTCATACGAAGATTTCATGCAATCTTAACATTATAACCATTATAAGGTTCCATTGGACTTTTCCATTAAATTTAAGACATCTTGGTGATTTTTAAGGTGTTTATAAGGACTGAGAAGAAAGGGATAAGGATTGGTAGATTTGATGTAAATTGGGAGAAATACGATTTATGTATAATTAATAAATAATCGATAGATGGACATCGAGTTCAGGTTAGCGCGATTTCAGAATTATTTTGATTTCTAAATTTAAAAGATACTTACAGTGCGACTATTTTAAATGGGCCTAGACAATGGAAGCCAAACCACCTTGCAGAATGCCAAGCAAAGGATTCCAACTTCAGTTGTTTATAAGCTACTGTAGCCAATCAGTGCAATACAGCATTAGGTTGACATTCTCTATTTACTTTGTAGTATGTGATGGTTTTCATTGTCTAAGTGGACCCAGTCTCAGTTAACCGTCTTTTTTTTTATAAGAACCTTTTTTTATAAGGACGTTGAGGCTGCCAGGGTTTGATCAAAACATTTTAAGAACATGCTAAGATCATAGCCAGGTTGAGACTTAGCTATAGAACTTTTTATTCACTTGTTTCTGGCATCGAGCTCTAAATACAATATTCCAGTATCCTTTCAAAACATTAACAAAATCAATGTTACAGTGTAACCGGCATTGCAAATACACAGTTCAAATGAGCTCAAAATACTTCAATGCATATTTTTATAGTAACAATAATGATATATATGGCAAACATGTAAATCTGCCTAGGCTGTGTTTTGGTCTTTTATATACGTTTCCTGCAGAGTTTCCTGGCGGTTTCACATTCGATATTTTTTTGTGAAATTATATACCATTTGACTTAAGAACATGTTAAAGAACGTTTTCAGGTTGAAATCGCCAAAATAATAAGAACATTCGGTCTTGGTTCAGCCTCAGCTCGAAGATTAAACGTTTGTTATAAAACGGTTGTAAATATTTCGAGTGGGTCTTACCATGTGGCACCCAGCCCATCAACATAATTTTTCATGCTTTCGATATTTGTAGGAGTTGCCAGAGCTAATCGTTCACTGTAGCACCGTCTTTGTCCTCCAACACTTCCTGGAGTTAAGGCGAGAGTACGAATGACACGATACCAACCTAAAACAACAACATACTTTGATTGTTATTATCTGGTAATATTTATGTTTGGCAAAGTCTTAGGAACATCCGCAGGATCAACAAATAATATACTTCACATTCAACAGGTCCCAAAAGGGTTGTCTCTGGAGCCTGGAGCATGAAGGGGTTGCTGCTTTGTAACCCGGAGACCAAGGTTTTCGTCTTTTGTCGAAGCCCCAAACAAACATGAGAGTTCTCGGTTCATGGAACCCTAAAGCCCGGGGGGGGGGGGGGATACTCCCTTATATACGATTCGTCCCCCCTTTTCGAAGCCCAAAACAAAACATGTGGAGTCTGGTTCCAGGAACCCTAAAGCCGGCCGGGGGTGGGGGGGTTATAGGTACGTGCCGCTGGACAGTATATACGCTATGACACCAGGTATTTTGCCGCTGGAACAGGGTATTGATACCAAAGGCATTTTTTGGTCTCTGGAAACAGGGCTATCTACCAAAATGCATTTTTTGGTCGAGAACAGGGTATCAGTTTCCCAGAAGTGGCTGCACTGAAGATCGGTGTTAATTTATACTCTGGATAGGCGTAGACGAAGTCTACGGTTAGTCAGAAGAAATACGAAACGCGCAGGAGTTATTAAAGAAGCTTACAGCTACCACGTTGTAGCAGTGCTGATTATATTTTAGCCTTTTGGGGTTAGAAAAAAAAGTTTTAAAATTCCTCTGGACCATCAGGGTTATCTTTTTTCACACATTTAGTCTGGGAACAGGCCGTTCGCAAAAATTATTAGCGTTTTGTGCTCTGTACAGGGTAAGGGTTGTTTATAGCCCAGCCGGCACCACCCCACAACCAATTTTTTTAGGAGTACCCCCCCCCCCCCCCCGCTCGGGCCCTAAAGGCCCCCTTCCAACACGAAGCAAGTTTTCCTTGACACAGGAACATTGTAACAAGATAAGGCCGCTGTGGCACCAGGGATTCCTTGTCAAGTGTTTCCTTGTTGCACGGTCCACACGAACAAGTTTCGCAATTTAGGCAATTTTTTCCTTGACAAAGTGTCCTTGTTCAAAAACTGGCACGCAAACAGTTTTGGAACAAGGACACTTGTCCAAAGAAACAATTGCCAAATTTCCCTTTTCACACGGAGCAAGGAACAAATTGTCAGAGGAAAACTTGTTAAGGAAAACTTGCTCCGTGTGAAAGAAGGGGACTTAAAGGCAAATCCAATGCGCCAGCAGCCCTGGCGCTCTCCTCTTTTTGCGATTTTGGAGCCTACCCGAGTCCTGTATTTTTAACCCCCGCTATGTCTGTTGAAATGCCTCTGATGGGACCATGATTACACACAAATATCACCCACCTAGCGGTCTTTTAGGGTTTTCAAAACCGTGTCCAAAAACACTGTTTTTGGCAGCCCTCTTTAGCGATTTATAATTTTTTCTCCAAGTCATGAGACGCACGCCTATATCGATCACAAGCACCACGTCCTTCGCTTCAGGCGTGTGGTGGCGTTTCCACGTAAAACGGTAGAGAGAGAGAGATGTAAACGAGTATCGTTTATTTTAGTCACATTTAATTCTTTGTCGTCAAACACTGGAACAAGTTGGTTCATTACACCCTGCCCTTCCGCATCCCAAAAGTACTGCCAACTTAATAAAGGGATTATGTTTTCAAGACTGCCTTTTCATTTCCTTAGAAACGCCCATCGTCTAAAATGGACTGGGCTTTGATGAAAGGCACTACCAGAAAGTCTTTCAAGCAGATATTATTGAGGTCTGACTTTGGAGCGGAAATCGATCATCGTCATTTCAGTTGTTGATTTGTCGACTTTGCAAAACATTCTGTTTGTGGTGTGGCTTTCGCCCGACCTGGCGTAGGACTCTTCGACTGCTTTTTTGAGGCCGTTTTGCAACCTGAAACCTTGTTTTTGGAAATTGTCAGAGATTTTTACTGCTAGAACTTGTGGGGTGGCGTGATGGTCCTCTACCTTTTATTGTCCGCTTATGATATTGGAAGGCCGTCAAAATAAGCTCTAAAAGGTAAGACGAGAAAAACACAACCCTAAGTTTTAACGATAAAACAGAGAGAGAGAGAGAGGAGAATGAGTGAGATGCATAAGCCAGATTCACAGTTTTATCTCAGTGCTGCCAAGCTTATTTTAAGAACTACTTATATGCTTATGAGTACGGTAGTACTAAAGTTACTCAGTACTCAGAACGGTCCCTTGCTGTTCCCGGAGGGGGGAGGGGGGGGGGGGGGGGTCTCAACAAAATTTTATTACGGGGAGAGCTCCACCCCCGAGAGTCCAAAACCCTTACCCTTTTATATACCATTTTTCGACAGAAAAGGTACCTCCCTTTAATATACCTTCCATAGAAAATGGACCCCTTTCACGTACCTACAAAATTGAAACACTGCATCCACTTTTTACGACTTTTTACTAAACTTTTCGCATGAGTAAGCCCCTTTTAAAAAAAATATTGGCATGAATCAGCCAGTAGGTGCGTCTGTTCCGGAGAATATATTTTGAAAGGCACTTTTAAAACACCTAAATGACCAGTTTTTCCCACCACTTTTATACGTGTTCCAACTCGGTTGAAATCCCTACCCTTTTATATTACCTCCAGCCTGAAAAAGCTACCCCAATCGGACGGTGCCCTCCCGGTCATAATAGTCCATTATAGCGAGTACCCCCCCACCCCCCACCCCCCCGGGGGATATCAGCACCCGCGGGCGGAAAAAAGTTTGTTCACATATAGGCGTGACACAATCTAAAAAACAAGATATTTTGGGAGTTCCATACTAATCTGAGTACATTTGGTTTTACTTGTCTCTCAAATGCCGCAAAATAAAAATAATAACATCGATATTGTTATGGCGGAAAGGAGTTCAGACTCCCTTTGATAATGCGTAAGAAATTATAAAAAAACAGGAACTCGTTCTCTACTCACTGCTTTTTCGTGTGTGGATTCGATTTAAACAAGTACAACAGAAATATCAAAGCTTTAATTGTCTGTATTTTTAAACGTTACACATGCAGCAATCTAGGAAATGAAACTTTCTGAAATAACGCTAAAAATAATTCTAGAAAGTTCGACATTCAAATCCGATCAAAACGCGTGTGCCGATATAGTCAGAAGTGGTCAGTTTGAGAGATATTGAGCCATTCCGTTATCTAACAGTCATGCGTATCAGGACAACTAATATAAAGTTGGTAATTCAATTTTATGAATTTAAAATATTTAAAGCTAGTAAAAAAAACATCCAGTATGTGCGTATATCAATTGCCGTAATCTGGAATTCTACTACAAATAGCTTCCTTGTGTACCGTTTTCTGTTGTGGCTATTGAAATACGTGTGCCTTTACAGGCAAGGCTTATTGACCCTTACTGTCTTCCAAACGAAAACGGACGTAGTAGCATTTGTTATTCTTACCTGCATTTCATCCACTCCCAGGGCATCCTTGGCAAACTTCTGCCAGCTCTCTGCCGATTAGAGTAGGATCCAGGAGGCTTGCACCAACTTGACTTGAGAGTATAACACACAGAGAAAGTAAAACGAGCATGGCGCGAATTTGGTGGTTCGCGACGAAACGAACTCTGCTCGAAGACATCTTCGCTTCGATCCCTTCCGCTGTCACGCGAACAATGCTTTTTTTAAAAAAACACCTAAGTCTAAGCCAGAGCATGTTCAAGTGTCGTCCGTGTGAAGCCACGTATGCAAAAATACTCCGTTACAAAACCACTGTTAATTAAAAGTTAATTGATTCAATTGTCATTGTTAATGATTCTGCCATGGTAACAGTTTGCGTTGAGATGACTCAGGATGCCCGACTCGATCCCTACCCGACTCCCTGCAAGTAGAGTTCCATTTCTATATAGCAACATGTATGACGCGCGTTCTTTAAAGAAAAAAGAATCCCTGGGAATTTCAAATGAACAAGTTTTATTTTGATCGTTCTTCCTGTCTACCTGAGAAACAAAATATATATATGTAAATAGTTGATGTCTGTTAGAGCCAAACCAACAAAATAGTTGAACCATACCCTAAAGGGCAACGGTTAAGTAAAAGTACTCACTATATACGCCAGTGCTAACACATGGCTGTAACTAAAACGCTCATTTGCGCAAACAACCCAATAATAATAAAGCTTATTAATGCTTAATTTTCATCGCAGTTTTGAATAATGAGCAGGAATACCTATAATTTATTATACGTTCAGCATTTATGTTATGACTTCCTGTAACCTAAACCTTGGTTATTGCGGTCAACTAGCAATATAGCTTTTTATTTATGCAGTATTTTTCAGTGCTGCTTGTATGAAAGGCCTGGAAAGGCCAAACAAGATATTAGGATTGTAGAATGGGGTGTCAGATAAAACAACCACAAAAACAATTGGATTCCGGCTATTCTGACAACATTTATTTCAGATTGACTAATATACTTTCAGATTTAAGTGCTTACGTGCGGTATGCAAATTCGATTGACTAAGTAAAATTACTAATTAAACGGAAGTTGACTTCCCGGGGTTGATTTAAGCCAGGTCGTTTTCTTGAATTATAGCCTGTTCGCAGGACGTTTATTTTGTTTTTCGTAAGATACTGGCGCGCGCGCGCGAACGCGGAGCGCGACAGGCGAGCGCGCAAGCGCGAAGAAAAAACAAATAAAAAATTGAAAACAAATTATCACGTTTACAGCAAATTACTTAAATGACGTGGAACTTTGCAGGAAGATTAAAATTGTTCAGTGATCTAAACTGTCGTGTGTAATTTGACAAGTTTTTTAATTATTGAAAACACAATATAGATAAGCGAATATTGGGAACTTTCAGAACAAGCTTTCAGAAGCCAATCGAGAGGAGAAAAAATTACATTAATTTGTTCACGTCAATAGGTCAGCGAAGCAAAAAAGTTCTCACGAGAACTTGTAGAATCTACTTTGCATCCGTTGGAGTTCTGCAGCGTCCGACCTGTTTCCCAGGCATCCCAGATCAGCACTTTTGTTATTATAACGGGATCGATGCTCTAACACCCTGAGGTTCAGTTAGATTCTTTCAATATCTCATATTGTACAAGTAAAGCTGTTTTTAGAACAGTTTGATGAGTTTCTTTAAATAAGTTAGCAAAAATGTTTGACGTCACGGGCCTGATGCATGGTCAAATATGAATGGTTGGGTTAAGAGAAACAGTTTGCGGTTTTCAAAGAATACGTCAACTAAACCATAATGTCTTTGTGGTAAAAAAAGGTTTCTTGTATAGGCGGTTATTTCCCTGTTTTTCTTATACTAACCACAACATAGCGACTGGCCACGAGTCATGCAGGTGCAAATCTATAACTAGATCTAATTGAGGGTTTACTTATAGCGTTTACACCATTGGGCCAATTAACTCTACCAGCTTCCACTGATTCAACATTATACATATCCTAAATATCCTTTACACCCGCATTTGGACACCCTCGTTATCTTCACGTGATATCGTTCCGTATGACACTGTAACGCTAGTCATTTTGTCCATTTTCAGATAACACTCATAAATGGGCTCTGTCCAAAGCAGTTTATTTAGTCCTGATGTATGTCAATGATCTTTCAAATGTTGTCCACGGACGCATTCAAGCAACCACTTTTAAGTAGCCTTGAGGATCAAGAGCAATCGAATCAAGACTCGCACGTTCTTGTAGAGCTGGCCTGTTAGAATCGCTTGGCTCTTTTGTTTCACCAATGGATGACATCAAGCTGGTATCGGACGGGCTCCTTGGCTTAGGAAGTGGTGGAGGCATGTTGCTATAAGTCCGCTCTCCTATCTCGGTAGCAGATGGCGAGGAAGGCGCCTCATCAGGCAGCCTGTCTGTATCCGATGGAGGTGGAGTTTACAAGATATGGGGCGTTTCTTTTCAGGAACTTTCACGTGGTTTGAATTTCAGAAGACCGCATTCTTATTACAGTATTGGGTGGTGGCAGGACACCGGTTGCAGATAGCTTCCTGTTTTGTGTTGGCAGGACACCAGCTGCCAGATAACCTGTTCTGAAAATGAGACACAAGAGGCTGAGGATTTTCCACTGGAGTGCTTCCTTCGATCAGGACTAAGTGATACCGGAAGGCTTGTTGGTGGAGGGAATGACTGGTGCGGCTAACAGCACGTTGTTTCCTTGGTGGAGGGAGGCTGGAGGTTTACCGCCTCGGACTGAACTTGTATTTCGTTATAAGGAGACGGCCACTGAATTGAAGCTACGGAGACTTCGCGGGAACGCTGTAACTCATCCGGGTCTTCATAATCCTCCTCAGGTGTCGTCCTTGTCTGGTTCCGGAAGAGGCGCTGGAGGACGTTTAGTAGGATCCGGAAAGTAGGATAGGTTTTCAGGGTCTATGATCTGGTCCGTAGAATCACTTTGGTTCTTGTTGATCGGGGGCCCACTGTAGTTACGACAATGTCTTATTACCTATAGAAACAAAATGAAAAGAGGTTGAGTGTTTAAAAAGCGCAATTTTTTCTCATCCATCTTTAACTGTAAGCCTAAATAATAGCTAAACGAATTACGAAGCTCCGTCTGCGGGGAGACGTGCTCAAATAAATTAAGAGATCGGAAAAGAGCGAGTGAAGCCCGTGATTACGCCATATCATGACAATTCTTAATCTAAAACATGCCCTATAAGACATAACTCGCCCAAAACTCTAGCAGCACTATAATCAATTAATGTAATGACTCCCCAGCAACCACTGATAATTATGCTTTTATGTGCATTGGGTTCTACTGCGCATACTCAGTTTAGGTGTGTCATGTGTCATTCTTGCCATTTCATATGGGGGAAAACCACTGAAGGGTCTCTTCCCCTTGCCCTCAACTTACTAGATAATTCTCACCATAAACAATGTATTCCGCTCTAAAGTTTACCCATCAATGGCATATAGAAACAATTACCGTAATATATTTAAAAATTACTTTCATTATGCTAGGGACGTACACTCTTTACAATACCAGGTTATGCATCTAAAATAAAACCTTATATAAGCCGCGCGTTAGAACAAACAATAGCGTACACATGCTATACCCTTTATGGCAATTGACTACTGGCAACAACTTTCAGATATAAACTTAATACTTTCTCCTTCTCTATCAAAAAATAAACATTATCTACGACAGAACAGTATAATGGAAATGACTACTGTAATCTTATTATATGACCCTACTCAGTTCATGTACTTCTCGTTTGTTCTCCTTGTTGATTTTTGTTTTGTCTTTCTCTTCTCTGTTTTATTTTTCTTTTTCTTCTATTTTTAAGTAATGTAATAGAACAGCTACATAATCGTATTAAACATAAACAGGCTAGAGGTTAACTAGAAAACCCTCCAGTTCATTTAACCTCTAGGCATTTATATAATTAGCTAATTACTCAAATACTATTACGAAATACTAATCAAAATAATTTATTCCAAAAATGTAACCAATTTTTATAAATGCAAAATAAAAAATTGTTGTTGTTGTTGTTGT
The DNA here is from genome assembly GCA_029204205.1 of Desmophyllum pertusum. Lineage (NCBI taxonomy): Eukaryota > Metazoa > Cnidaria > Anthozoa > Scleractinia > Caryophylliidae > Desmophyllum > Desmophyllum pertusum. The sequence goes on from MU825910.1 coordinate 157,661, forward strand.
TCTCGACCCCAAGAGCCTCTTCTCTTTTCAGTTACGCATGGTCAAAAAAGTAAACGCGACGCCTCTGCGGTTCGAGAATGTGTCAAGTCCTCAGTTGTCGTGGCACCTTCAGATAATTACAAGTAGAAGGTGGAAAGTGCTGTTGATACAAACCGTCTTTTATACCTAGGGGAGGGGGGGGGGGTGAATTTGAAAGCCATACGCAAGATTGAGAATGTATTTTTCTTTCTCTCTTCAGATGAAATTCCTCGTATGCTCTTCTATGGGAGACCCTGCCAATTTAGCTAATACAATTTAAAGAAAACCCTAACCTAAGGATCACAATATACCAAAAAGCACCTCAAAAAACCATACCTTATCCCGCGGTACATGCCATATATAGCTTACAAATGTGCAGTAACCCCCGGGCAAGTCCACCTGTCCTCCGGGGAACTTGACTCTGGTTCTCAGCTCTGTACTAACCTTCCCCCCCCCCCCCCCCCCCCCCGCCTTCCCCCCCCCCCCACACCACACCCCACCCCTATAATAATGTTTCTATAATGGGAACTTAATTATCGATATAACCCATGTAGCTTACCCAACAAAGATGCGGTAATTAAAGTGGAAGCAAGCTCACTGTGGCTTACCAAGAGCAACACTACAAGAGCCACAGCAACCGTTACATGTACATGCCAATAGCAATTCCTACAATAGCTCCAGTCGAGAGACTGCCTTGGTCATTCACTCTTTACTGGACTGTTCGAGCGCGGTTAACATATATAGGGATTTGAAGTTGTCTTTAGTCCTTTGGCAGTTGAACATGTTTTCACTGTTCAGCTATCAAGAAATCAAAACCAAAACACGAAATTGTTAATTGAGAATAGTCGAAGGCTGAACGATATGGTTTTTATTCAGTGCTTTAGGGAATACTAGTCCCACTTGGTTTTATTTTTATATTTAACAAGATCTTGGAGATCTTCAGAATGAGTTTTGCAAACGTTTCACTGAACAAGCTTGGCCTAGTACGGGGCAGAAGTTGAAGTTGAAGGTATTATATTAGGAGGACGTCCTTCATCATGGATTTCTAAATTGTTCAGAAAATGTCAAAAAATCTTCAAATTTGATTTGGAAAAAATCGAGAAAAATATAAAGAATGCAAAGACTGTAAGTATTTTGGAAATAACTTTTCGTACAAAGCAAAAAAATTTCCAAATTTGGGTTAAAACGACCTGTATCTCGAAAAGTATTCATGCGATGTGTAAATGAAAAATTATTAAAGCATCCAAAAATGTTTAATTTTAGCGACTGTCAGGGATCATTTATTACGTCATATCACGCTACAAAATGACGTCATACATTAAACAAAATCCACCATCTTGGGGATTTAAAAATTTGTCAGAAATGTCAGAAAATCTCCAAATTTGATTTGGAAAACGTCGAAAAATCATACAAGGACACTATTGAGCAGTAACGATTTTGGAAGAAATCGAAAATCTCAAATTCAGGCTGAAAAAACTCCAAATTTGGCTAACACGATCTGTTAAAACTTGGTTGCCATTGGTAACGGCAAGTCACAGTGATCAAACATGACACACCAAAATTTTCCCAGATAGTTTTGGCAAAGTTTGGCTACACTTTCTTGAATACTCTCTTTATATACATTTGAACTCAGCGCGGGCACTTTCTGCCTCCCCCTCCCCCCCAGGCAGAATAGGGTTTAAACACAATGGGTAACGTTGGCAGCCACAGACACTAGCATGCGCTATTGTAGTCATGCAGGGATAACAGGATTTGATCACGATGACACATCATTTTATGGAGACCCCAATGAATAAATGGATCATAACTTTAAAAGATGATCTATACATATTATTACCTTCTCTTCCTCTAAAGGCACACTTCTGAACCAGCGCAGTAAGGATTCCTTTTACAATGGTATCGTCATCCTTGTCTTTCTTACCACCAATAACAACCAACGATGCCTTCACACGTTTGCGAACTGTTTTTCTCACTGCCAGCGAGGATCGAAAAACACTTTTCTAATCCTGACATAGGAACTTCGCCATTTCTTCTTAGGGACGGGAGGGTTTGGATCTCCTGTTGATTGTATTTTCAGGTGCCGAGGGTGGGCAAATAGGAAGACTGAAAATCATGTAAAGCTAGAAATGAAGCGTTTTTAAACATAATAACTTGCTTGAGATAAACGTGAACCGCGACCTAAAGTCCTACTTGGCTATGAGCTGGATAGGGGCTGTCGCGTACAAGTTGGAGTGTGCTATTTCACGAGGTTAAGAGAGTAAAACTGTTATGAAGGGCGGCCAACTTCGAGGAAAGAAAACAAAGATGCAAATACAGAAACATCAGTAAATCATTTTTGTTGTTTTCCTCACACAATTTGGTTGAATTACAAAACCGAAACGTTTTCTATTTGTTATAGGTTACTCGGACCAAAACTCCAAAACCTATTGTGCTTTGTGTACGAGTCAAGGCCAAAACAGCGAACACAAATATGGAAAGAGGTAATAATAAAAAATAAAACAAAAAAAAAACAAGGATCGTTTTAAGCTCATTTTCCCGAACAGCGGCTGGTAATCGAGCCTAGTTAAAACTATGGGAAAGATTAAGACAGATACTAACCGGCCTTCATGCTTGTGAAATGAATTTTATAGCGATTTAACTAAACTGTTTATTGTTCACTATTACTATTACAAGTGTTCACTGATCACACTATTACATGTATCTTATTAGCCCTTAAAACAAGTAACAAATAATAATTTAGAATGTAGTGCTTTGTGTGGAACACACAATTCATGCCTTTAACAAAATTATGCTTTTAAAAAATTAACACAATTAGAATTAACCAACCTGCTAAACAGGAAATTGACTGCGACAATAATGAAAATCCAAGGGGGAGTGGCAGGGGCAATTCACACGACAAGTTGAAGAAAGAACATTTGTTATCTGAAGAACAGGGACAAGGCTCCGGAGAGCAGAAAGATTTCTCTGACAGCAACTCCTGCGAATTCATATTAACAAAGTGGCTAATTAACAGACACACTCACAGCAGACAAAAAGACAGACAACAAACAAACAGACAGACTGTCTGATCATGACTAACTGACTCCATGACTAACTCACTGACTTTACAGACAGATCTGAGATTGCATGACCCACTTACTGACTCTCACTGACTCACTGACTTGACAGATAAACGGCATAACTGACTCACCCACTGACTGACTCATTGACTGCCTCACTGAATGATTTATTGACCAAGACAGACAGACAGACAGATAAGCTACACTGACCTGACTGATTGATGACAGACAGATGGACTGCATGACTGACTGAACCACTGACTGTTTCACTGACTGATTGACAGACAGATTAACCCAAGAACTGACGGCGACGCACTGACATACGGACATACAAGACAGACAGACAGACATGGCCTCATTTGTTAATAGCTATATATATTGTTGGCTGAAATAATTAATTGATTGATTGATTGATTGATGATTGATTGATTGATTACCAAGTTTGGTGATTATTACCTTTACAATAAGTTTTGAAATAGTGCCATCCAACAGGCAGAATAGAGTTAATGAACTAGGGTTATACAGGAATGAGGAATAGCAGAATGAATTAAAGAGCTAAGTTGTGCAGACTTGAATGTTATTTGAAAATACTAAATCGTGCAATTAGCCAATTTAGTATTGATGGAAAACTAACAAATAAAAATATGAAAAATTATTTACAAACCTAGGTACGCATTAGTTCCTATAATTTGCCCCAATTTGGTATTTTGAGCAGGTTTGCAACCACTTCTAAGAGCGGTCTACTCCACGCAAGTGGCAAGTGAACTTCGTAATAGCTTTGCTTCTGTATCTCTTCCAAATCACGGCCATTGCTTTTTTCGCAAGTATCCTTCCTTGATGAGGTCCTCTGCGATGTCGCTTGTCCTTCTCCGTGATGTGCACGTACTCTACATCTGATGCTGTAGCAGAAGAAAGTAAAAAATCCTCGTGCATGATCAGGAATCCAGCGCTGTCCATCACGAAGCAGGAATAGGTTTTTAGTATCTTTACACTTTGGTTAAACGTTGGTCAGTAACCTGTATTGACATAAAACAACTCAAGATTACCTGAAAGATGCAAAGGCCTAAAGTTAGCGCGTTGGACTGTTTGATGAGCGCTGGCCGGAAGTCACTGTGTTGTGCTCTTGGGCAAGTCAATTTACTCTCACAGTGCCTCTCTCCCCCCAGGAGTATAAATCGGGTACTAGGCGAAATGTCAGGCTTGGGCCAATCATTCACAAATGTTGGGGGGGGGGGGGGGGGATATCTGCCGATGGACTAGCATTCCATCCAGGGGGAATGGTAATTAAACTGCCGCCTTCGATCCCCTTGTTTATGACTTCTTGTATTTTAGGCAGCTGTCTCCTTGACAACATACACCGTATTGGTGTTCAGGATAACTAGAAATTAGATGCTTAGTCAATTGTGTTGTAATTAAAAGAATTACGTCACAAAAAGATTCTCACAACCTGTAGAAATAATTCAGAGGAAAATCCGCTATCCATAAACTCCCATTACTTCATCGTTTGTATGGTGAATGTGATCTGGTTCTACCGCGGTAGCAACGCGCGGCCAGCGGTTATCACCACTCCAGCTCCTCCGAAGTCCAAATATGGAGTTGTAAGAGCGAGCATACCCGTGTTGGCCAAGGCTGTATAATACCTAAAGAAACAACGATAAATGTTTGAGATGACAGTAATACTGATAGTGTCGACGACTTATTTATCCACATTGTATTTTTAAAGCATTATACGAAATGACCTTCTCGAATTCAATTTAAATTATTAAACGTTAAGGTGATTTGTAAGAAATATCAAACACGAGAGACAGTGTTTCATCCGATATCCAAATCTCCAGTGGATAAAAATGGACTGGATTGAATTGATAGGTTGCAAACTGCCACAATCTAATTTTTGTTCTGCAAAACAAAATTGAAGGCAATTTTGTTAAAGCTGAATTTGTTCCTTCTTGGAATCTATTTTTGGGCGTTATATAGCCAAGTTGCAATCATTTTAGATATTGCTTGTTCTATTTGCATTGTATGGTGTAATATAAGAGGCCCTTTAAATAACTGATATAAGTTCACCGGTGGATGATGGCTGTAAGGGTTGTTCCCTCTGCTCATCATAAGTATATAATCTTATCACTTTTATATATATCAACTTTTTAGCGATTATTATTCAATTGTCAGATTATTAGATCAGCTACTATTAGATTGTTAGATTAGTATGATTAGTATTAGATTTTTATAATATTATTAGATATTTTACACAGTTTTAAATATTTTCAATTTGTTAGTATATATTTATTGTTTTGTGTCCCCAAATTAGTATGGGATTTTCCCAGGCTATAAGGCATTGACACGTTAATAAAGTTTTCTATCTTCTATCTATCCAACTTCTTGTTTCAAACACTTGATCTGCACGATTATCCGAGAGGAAAAAGTAGTCAAAGGTGTATCAAATGATTTATCGCAGGAAACCATTCTCTTACCAGGGTCTCTGTCTCGGATCATAACGTTTCTTCTCCACTGTACCTGGAGTTATCCTAAACACTCCATTTGATGTACCAATGTATCTCCACACCACATATTGCGCGAGGTCCGTTTTGTCACGCAACCACAGGTCTTCCACTTTCCACGTGGCGATCACGGTGTCCCGGATGTCATTCTTTAAACCAGGATTCGTTACTGTTCCTGTGTCATCTTTCATGTAAGCAGTCAATAAATCCACATCGGCTTTGGTCTCATGTTTGCCTATGTACTTGTATGGGTCTTTAAATGCTCCTGGAGCAAACTTTACCATAGTTGTATCTATCCAAACAATTTAAAGGAAAGTTACAAAAAATACAGTGCAGGGTCTCATGTCCTTCCTTATTGAAATACAAATTTGAGATTTTGGCGTACATCAAGACAATAGTCCCGTTGTTATAGTTGACGATTTTATTTTATTCTCGTCACCAGCTTTTTGCAAAAGGTAAATTGACAATACTGGTTAGCAATGTTGATCCTGAATGGTTAATTGCTGGCCTCTAGTATTGATTATTGGTATTAAATGTGAAAGTAATCCCACCTTTTGCAGCATATACTCCAAATTGAGAACATGGTTTTCCGGATGATTTAAGTCGATTCGGTGATATTTAAACTTGTAACCTGTAGAAAAAAAGCAACGACACCACAGCGTCAACGATATCAGTAAAAATGTAATGTGCTGCTAGATTTTAATCCGAATCTGCGAATCAGAAACTAGATCGCGTAAACCTATGCCCGAAAGATGAGTACAAACTCTCGCATGTGAAACGTCTGACAATCCTATCCGTCCTGATGACGTAGCCCTCCGGACAAATATTCACGTGTCTCTGATTGGTTGTTACTTGCGCCCGGAATTCCAAAACTTAACAATCACAAATCAGAGATACATGTACTACACGGAGGGTCAACGGAGTCTATAGTACTACATTATCAGTACTGATGGAATTTTTCAGCTGGAATCTCAGACGCGTCTCTCTTTAAAACGAGAGAAAATTGTATTTTTTTGTTTATAGTTGATGCATTCTTGTTAATAAAGCTTACCATCAGGAATTTGGAGTGAGTTTAGCTGATCCTTAGCGTGAGAAACTGGCACAACTACACCCAAAGAGAAGTCAATCTCCACTAATGGAATCCAGAAGTACGTGGAATTCATTTCAGTTACTGTTACTCCTTCCTTCTCTTTTCCTCCTCGTGGTAAAAATCGCTTGGCAACGAACCTTTTCGAACCGGATTTTCCACTAGAGAGAAAAACAGGACAACTGAAAATTAACTACGGTCAAACCTCTACTAACGGACACTTCGCTGACCTGTAACGGACATAATTTTTTCGTCCCAACCATGCGCCGATCCATGCACTTTACACTCTTTTTGAAACCTCCCTACAACGGCTAGTTGTGGAGAGTTTTGACCGTATCTCTAATTAGACTAAAGACTACGTTACTACTTGCAACTGTGTATTAGGCTGTTAGTTTTAGGTAGTTATTATTTGATGTAAAGCGCTTTTGAATATGTATATAATATTAGCGCTATACAAATTTATATATCATATTCATGAGCTTGAATTGCTACAGTGGTTTAGTAGCTACCATAAGGCAGTGAGCTTGAAGAGTAATACAGTTTGAAAGATACGTACTTTATAATCGAATCAAACACCTCGTTGAACCCTGTTTCGGGTTCCAATGTCCTTATGTCCATAAAAATAGGGTCCCCGTATGCATCGGTTGGTTCTGGTAGCAGTGGGTGTATTAGGGTCCTTCCAGAGTTACTGATCATAAACGCATAGGTGCTCTGGCCTTGGTTAAAGAATGTGGATGTCAGGACAACAAGTCTTCAATGTTGATATCAGTGCCAGTGACGCCAATGAATTTTCCTTGATGGAAACAAGGTAGGGTGATGGACATAAGAAGTCCTGGAAAAAGTAAGATAATCAGGATATGCACATCAGTTTAACCCTATTCAGGGGGGGGGGGGGGGGGGATTCCTCCCCTGTCCGTTTCTCCAACAACGAATTAGAGGATATATAGAACGTCTAAAAAATGTTTCTTTCGACGTATGAAACATGAGAAAATGCGTCATATGACGGTATAATTACGTCGTATGCCTTTATCATGGCTATAAAGATGTAGAAGGATCTCTGGTGTCAACAGGAAGAATCAACACTAAGAATCGAACAATGGAAAACCAGGCTCTGACGTCACTTCGATACAGAGAAACCAACGAATCAATACAGTGGAACATCTGTTCGGAAGACCTGTATGCCCTCAGAAATACCTGTTGTTTTCGAAGAGATAAAAAATGTCGTTTTTCGTGCGAAGAAAGGCCAGTTTAGGATTTTCGAAAAAGACAACCGGCAGCAAGTAAATTTGGATGATAAAATTTCATTCCCGAAAAAATTCGATCAGCTAAAGAAACAAACCAGATCAAATAAATGTGTACGTTTAAAAAAGTCCTAAACGATATTGGAAAACATAACAGAAACGTGACATTCCAAGTCTATTGTTTAAATTTCTTCGTTAGATGCTCCTGTCGATATGACCCATACAAACCATAACGATAAGAGAGTTCAGATTGATCTTACCTGTTCCAAAAGCATCGATATACGGAACGGACACCACTGGACTGAGCTGTGTTCCCAGTGCAAATAAGTTGTAGTAGGTGGCCAGTTTAATTCTTAGGGTTTTGATGTCTTCGACAAAGGTGTGACTGCCTTTCTAAGGAGATAAAGTAAAAGTTGAATAACAACATATCAGATACAAGTTTACAAGGTAAACATGCATCCATTTTGTTTGAGCAGCTAAATACATTTGAGTATATATATATAAATATATATAACTGAATTTGTAAGAACGTGACTCAAGAAAATTTCAGCATTTTTTCTGCAACTACGCCAAAAGTCCAGTTTTATGACTCCAATAAGACTAGAAACCACTCCAAAGAATAGCGAAAATGAGAAAGAAGAGAGGGAAGAGAGAAAAAGAACTGTCATACCCCGTCTTATTGTATCGTTTACTTTGGAGATACTTGCTGAACGAGAAATACCCATAAAGCGTCAAAATGGTCAAAATGGTGCAATTTTCTGCGGCCACGTTCTTGCAAATCCAGTTATATATATACAACGGTAATATATAGATACCGTAAAATTCCGACCATGTTAAAGACCTGGGCTTATATTTGTCCAACCAAAAGGCATTTTTGGTTGACTTATTTTCGTGGCTATTATTGCGTTTCCAAAATGTTCGGGCTTATACATTTGGTAGAGAATGTGCGTCTGAAAAAGAATACATGCAATTTAAGAATACTGCATGGTAAAATTATCTAAGCATAAAGATATGAGTCACAGACGTCAATTGAACAGAAGGTGACTTACGAATTATTTGTTCTATTGCAACAATAGTACATGTATTAGATTCCCATCATTCCGTTAGTATTACCGTGATATCTCCAACAGAAGTGTTTGCTGGTACGCCATGTTTTGTTGTGTCTTGTTTGGCGATGTCTTGGAGGATTGCTTGGTCTGCGCTACCAAATCCAAACGTTAAAATGATGACCGAGTTGTTAAGCTCAAAATTCCTGTTTTTTATGGTCTCGAAAATTGGGATCTCGGGATCTGTCGGTGCCCCATCAGTGAGAAATAATATCAGTCTTTTTTTTTTATTTCCCAATTCTCCAGAGTTTGAGCCTTTCAGTAGACTGAATGCTTTCTCAAAAGCCAATCTGTATCGAGTTAAAACCTGTAAAGAAAAAACAAAGAAACAATTGCACCTCAAGTGTTTTTACCGTAATACTGTTTTTCCCACATGCTTTAGATCTATTCTCAGGCTGATTATTTATTTGAGGTTTTTATGATCTAAAAATACCGCCATTATAGGTTTGCAGTTACCGCGGTTGAGTTCGTCTGTGACGCAGGCTAGTTTGCAGTGGGACTTTATCAGTAAATTTAAGAAGTTTGGAATTGTTTTGGGATTAGCGGGTTTGATTTAACTAAATAATACGACACCGATTAGCATTAATGATTTAAGAATTAGTTTCCTATCTTACTCTGAAAAGGTACTTACGGTGCGACTACTTTAAATGGGGTTAAGATAGCGAAAACCAAACCACCCGGCTTGCAGAATTAGTTCCAATTTCAGTTGTTTAAGCTACTGTAGCCAGTCTATTTCCAATTTGGAATAATTTGACATTCTCTACACTCTTTCTTTTTTTTTTTCTTTCTACATTCTCTTTTTTTTTTTTCTATAAGAACCTTTTTTATAAGAACGTTAAGGCTGAGATTGACCAAAATTTTAAGAACATGCTAAGAACATAGCCAGGTTGAGACTTAGCTAAGAACGGTTTTTGATTCACTTGTTTCTTGTATGCATCGAGCTCTAAATACAATATTCCAGTATCCTTTCAAAACATGAACAAAATGAAACATTTCAAATGTCTCAGTGAATACGCAGTTCAAATCAGCTCAAAATTAAATACTTCAATGCACATTTTTTTATAGTAACAACATGAGTTTCTATCACATAATTTTAATAACATTTTCATGGTCACGTTCGAATCTTTTTTTGTGAAATGCTATACCATGTAACCTACGAACATGTTACGAACCTTTTCAGGCTGCCAATCGCCCCAAAAATAAGAACATTCGGTCTTGGTTCAGCCTCAGCTCGAAAATTAGACGTTCTTTTACAAAAGAAGAGTGTATTCTACTTTGCAGTGTGTGATTGGTTTTCATTGTCTAAGTGGCCCATGCAGTTTCAGTATAGTCGCACGGTTGTAAATATTCGCAGAGGTTCTTACCGAATGGCACCAGCCCATCAACATAATATTTTCATGCTTTCGATATTTGTTGGGATTGCCAGAGCTAATCGTTCACTGTAGCACCGTCTTTGTCCTCCAACACTTCCTGGAGTTGAGGCGAGAGTGTTGAATGACACGATACCAACCTAAAATAGCATTATACACGTACTTTGATTGTTATTAACTGGTAGTATTTATGTTGGCAAAATATATCACATATATAAAATTGCGCCGACTTCTGCAAACTAAGATTTAGGACCATCCGCAGGTCAAACAAATAATATACTAAACAGGGTCCCAAAAGGGTTGTCTCTGGAGAGCTGAAGGGTTTGGTTTGTAGCATGGAATCTTAAGGCAATCCAATGGTCTGAGGCCTGGAGCTTCCATTTTTCGATTTTGGAGCCTTGCCGAGCTCTGTATTTTTAACGCTTTGTCTGTCTAGCCTCTATGGGGTCCTGATTACACCAAAATATCACCAACCTGGTCTTTTGGGTTCAAGGTGTCCAACACTGTTTTTAGCAGCCTCTTTAGCGATGTATAATTTTTCTCCAGTCATGGACGCACTTATATCGATCACAAGCACCACGTCCTTAGCTTCAGGTGTGGCGGTTTCCACGTAAAACGGTCTGTAACGAGGATCGTATTTGTCACATTTCTCTTTGTCGTCAAACACTGGAAAGTTGGTCATTACACCTTGCTCCGATCCAAAGTACTGCCACTTGATAAAGGGATACGTTTTTCAAGATGCCTTTCATTTCCTTAAAAACGCCATCGTCTAAATGGACTGGGTTTGATGAAGCACTACCAGAAATCTTCAAGCAGATGTTATTGAGGTCTACTTTGGAGCGGAATCGTTCATCGTACTTCAGTGTTGATTTGTCAACTTTACAACATTCTGTTTGTGGTGCGGCTTTCGCCGACCTGGCGTAGGACTCTTCGACTGCTTTCTTGAGGCGTTTTGCAACCTGAAACCTTGTTTTGAATTTGTCAGATATTTTTACTGCTAGTTGTGGGGTGATGTCCTCTCCTTTTATTTTTCCCGCTTATGATATTGAAGGCCGTCAAAATAATTCTAAAGGGTAAGAAAGAAGAACGCGTTTTTTAAAGATAAACATGGACTGAGAGAGGGAAATAGGGAGTGTCGTGAGTGCATAAGCAAGTGCACGGTTTTATCTCAGTTTTGGCATAAGGTAACCCCTTCACTGCTATAAGCTGTTTTTAAATTACTCATAAGCTACGGGGACGTACTCAGTAAGTCATGCATGTTATAGTGATCGTATATATCGCACCTTAGGAAAATTCTGTGACATATAGGTGCACAATGTAAAACAGTATATTTGGGTTTAATCCTATAATCCAGTGTATGTTCATTTCTCCCAAATGCGCAAAATTAAATAATCATATCTATCAGTTGCATGCCACGGCGGAAAGGTGCACAGAACGCCCTTTACATTGATAATGCATATTAGAAAACAGGAATTCATTCTCGATCCACTGTTTTTCCGTGTGAGATTCGATTTAAACAAGTACAACAGAAAAACAGCTTTAATTGTCTGCATTTTGAAAAGTTACACATGTAGCAAAACTAAGAAAATAAACTTTCTGAAATAACGCCAAATAGAATTTGCGAAAGTTCGTCATAAGGAGCCAATATAGTCGGAAGTGGTCAGTTTGAGAGATAAATTGGGCTATTCCGTTATTTTACTGGGAAAATTTATCTTGTACAAAAGTGTTTTTTCTCTGCTAATATTTTTGTAAAGTTTGAGATTAGTCAAAGTCAAAAACAGAAGGGCAAAAAATATAAACAGAAACCCTCACCAGAAAGTTACAACATAGAAATCAAACTGAATACACGCTAATCCTGGATTAGCTATAATCGTCCTTTGAACAACCCGGCCTTTATGCGTATCGGGGCAAGTTATAAAACTAGTACTCCAATTTCAGACCCAGACGTTTGAAAACGAAGATTTAAAGTTAGTGAAAAACGTCCAGTACGTGCATCAATTGTCCACGTAATCTGGAATTATACTTTCTTTTTCTACCATTTTCTGTTGTGACAAGCTGCGACTCTTACTGGCTTCAAAACGAAAAACGGACGTAGTAGCATTTGTTATTCTTACCTGCATTTCATCCACTCCCAGGGCATCCTTGGCAAACTTCTGCAGCTCTCTGCCGATTAGAGTAGGATCCAGGAGGTTTGCATCAACTTGACTTGAGAGTATAACACACAGAGAAAGTAAAACGAGCATGGCGGAATTTGTGTTCGCGAAACAAACTCTGCCTCGAAGTCATCGTCGCTTAGATCCTTCCGCTGTCACGCGAACACTGTTTTAAACGCCTACGTCTGTCTGAACAAGTTTAAATGTGCGGTGTGCAGCACGTATGCAAACATACTCTGTAAAACTACTGTTATTTTGAGTCAATTGTTATGGTAACGATTCCGCATGGTCAGTTATGCGTTAAGATGACGCACTCCCTGCAAACATAGTTCCTTGCCTATGAAGATGTAGACGTATATTCTTTAAAAAAAATGGAGTCAAATTTAATTTGTGATATTGTCCGTCTGTCTACCTAACAACACCAGAAACAAAAACCATAGAATATTTATACAAATGTTAATGTAAACAATAAATAGTTTAATGTCTATTAAAACGAAACCAACAAAATAGGTGAACCTTGTCGAGTAAAATTACTCCACCAGTGCTATTAAACACATAACTGTAACTTAAACGCTCCTTTTGCGCAAACAACCCAATAATAGCGCTTATTTGTGCTTAAATTTTCATCGCAGTTTTGAATCACGAGCAGGAATATATCTATAATTTATTATAAGTGCAACATTTATGTTGTTACCTGTAACCTAGCTAACCTTGGTTCTTGTGGTCAATTAGCAATCTTTTTGCTTATGAGTTATTTTTTGCTGGTTGTATGATAGGCCTGAAAAGTCTGAAAAAGGCCATGCAATATATTAAGGATTATAGAATGGGGTGCCAGATTAAAACAACGTCAAAAAAGCAATTGTCAGTCCGACTTTTCTGAAAATATTATTGACTAAAGAATATATTTCAGATTTACGTGCTCACGTGTGGTATACAAGTCCGCATGACTACGTAAAATATCTACGGAAGTTGTAATACGCCAGGTCATGTTGCTTTAATTATTGAATAAATAAATCCATCAGAAAATTCGAGAAACGTCTCACGTACACAGCAAATACTTCAATTGTGTGTACTCACTAAGTTCACGAAAAATGACCCACAAAAACGTTCTATCCCTAAAGCTTAAAATACATGGAACTTTTCACGAAGATTAAAATTGTTAATCTAAACTGTCGTGTTTAATTTGACAATTTTGACAAAAACACTATATATAGATAAGTGAATATTGGGAACTTTCAGAACCGGCTTTCAGAAGACAATTGAGCTCAATTGAGAGGAGAAAACATTGCATTAGTTGACGTCAGTCAAGCAAATAATTTATATTTTGCATCCGTTGGGATCAGTTCTGCAGCGTCCAACTTGTTTCCCAGTCATACCGTAAACTCCGTATATCCCAGATCAGCACTCTTGTTACTGTTATTATTAATTTTAGTAACGGGATCGATGCTCTAACACCCTGAGGTGCAGTTAGACTCTTTCAATATCTTATATTGTACGAGTAAAGCGATTTTTAGAGTAGTTCGATGACTTTCTTGAAATAAGTTAGCAAAAATGTTTGACGTCACGGGCGGTATATCGGCCCTGATGCATGGTCAAATATGAATGGTCAGGTTAACTGCGACTGAAACAGTTTCATAGAATAAGTCAACGAGACTATAACGTCTTTATGGTAAACACGTTTTATTGTATGGTTTCTAACCACATAGCGACTGGCTACGATGTCAGGTGCAAACATATAACTAGATCTTTGGTCGTGTTTCTATTGGGATCAACCGTTTCAACCGCAACCGGTTTAGGTTGAAACGGTTGAGGTTTCCCAATACAACACTTTTCCGGTTGAAACGGTTGCCGTTTCAACCTAGTTTGATGCCGGTTGAAAAAAAGTTGATCAACCAAACCAACCGAAAACGGTTTTTTCCCAATAGAACACGAAAAAAACCCAACCAACCCAACCAACCGAAAACGGTTGATCCCAATAGAACACGACCTTAGTCTAATTGAGGGTTTTTTACTTATAGGTTTAGCACCATTCTGTCAATTAATTGCACCAGCTTCCAATAACATTATACATATCCTACATATCCTAAAATATCCTTTACACCAGCTCATTTTGACATCCTCGTTATATTCACGTGATATCGTCACAGTATGATACTGTAACACTCATAAATGCATGGGCTCCAAGCAGTTTATTAGCAAACGAGTCAGCCCTTTTGAAGATAATTAATTTTAGTCCTGATGCATGTCAATAATCTTAAGTTTCAAATGTTTTTCCACAGTCGCGGCATTCAAAGGAACCAATTTTAAGTAGCCACGAGGATCAAGGGAATTCGAATCGAGACTGGCACGTTCTTGTAGAGCTGGCCTAGGCCTGTTAGAATCGCTTGGCTCTTTCGTTTCAGCAATGGATGACATCAAGCTGGTATCGGACGAGCTCCTTGGTTTAAGAAGTGGTGGAGGCATGTTGTTATAAGTCGTTCACCTATCTCAGTAGCTGCAGATGACGAGGAAGGTACCTCATCAGGCAGCCTGTCTGTATCAGAAGTAAATGTTCTTGGTGTATCCTCCGATGGTTTTCTTTCTTCATAGATGGGTGGGGTTGGAGTTACAAAAGATGCGCGATCCGTTTGTTGAATGTCAGCAGATTGTATTCTTATTACAGTATTGAGTAGTGGCCGGACACTGGCTGCAGATACCATCCTGTTCGGAGGCACAAGTGGCTGAGGATTTCCACTGGAGTGTCTCCTTCCCTCAGGATGAAATGATAAATGATTGTATACCGGAACGTTTGTTTGTCGAGGAAGGACTGGTGCGGTTACAGTACATTGTTTCCTTGGTGGAGGGACGGATGGAGCCCCAAACCGAACTTGGTTATAAGGTGACGGCCACTGAAAGGAAGTTACTATCGCTTCGTGTGAACGCTGTAACTCATCAGGGTCTTCATAATTCAACTCAGGTGTGTCTTCGGCTGGTTCCGGAAGAGGCGCTGGAGGCCGGTTAGTATGATCCTGGTTTTCAAGGTCTATAATCTGCTCCGTGGAAGGACTTGTGTCTTTGTGGATCGGGGATCCGCTGTAGTTTCGGAAATGTCGCATTACCTATAGAAACAAAGCGAAGAGGGGTTTTGTGTTTAACATGCGCAAATCTGTGTGTCTGTGTGTGGCAACTGTAAGACAAATAGCAAAGCAAATTGAATGCTCGTCTGGTGAGTACCCAAGGAATAAGAGACGGACAGGGATGGATGAAGTCGTGACTATCCCATATTAACTTAAAATATAGCTTGTATAGAACACGACTCACCCAACACTATATATAGTCAAGATAATTTTATATTTTATGACTCCCCAGAAAACACCGAAATCGCTCTGAAGACACAACAAAGATGGTAAAATAGAATTCACTTCACAAATTGGAGCCCTGAAGCACTTCCATTATGCCACTGATGTTGGTACCACTTAAGTTAGGGTCACAAATGCTATAGCTTACTAGGCATGTTAGAACTTCATTTTGCTTACCAAGAGCGATACTACAAGAGCCACAGCAACCATACATCCAATAACAATTCCTACAATAGCTCCAGTCGAGAGACTGCCTTGGTCATCACTGTTAAATGGACTGTTTGAGCTGTTAACATATATAGGATTTAACATTGTCTTTGAACCTTCGTCAGTTGGACATTTTTCCTGTTCAGCTGTAAAAGATTCAGACAAAGCACGAAACTGTCAGTTGGGGCCTTCTCTAGTCATGGCACTTCTCACAAGAAGCATATTAAGTGAACGAACGGCTACATGCATCTGGTGTTTTATTATGTCTTTAATAAGATCTTGAACATCTTCAGATGAGCAGCAAACGTGCCAGTGGAGGATTGCCTGCGCGTAGACGTGGAAGGAAAAAACACAATGGATAACTTGGAACCAAAGACACTAGGCATGCGCTATCATAAATGTAGCCCGGCCTGGATGCATGATTTGACCACGATAAACATAATCTTATGGAGACGCCAGTGAATAAATGGATCATAACGTCACCTTTAAAACATTAAAAGATGATCTATATAAATTATTACCTTCTCTTCCTCTGAAGCACACTTCTGAACCAGCGCAGTAAGGTTCTTTTAATGGTAAGTCATCCTTGTCGTTCTTACACCAATAACAACCAACGATGCCTTCACACGTTTGTGAACTGTTTTTCTCACTGCAGCGAGGATCAAAACACTTTTCTAATCCTGACATAGGAACTTCGCATTTCTTCTTAGGGACTGGAGGGCTGTGATCTCCTGTTGAATTGTATCTCAGGTGCCGAGGGTGGGCAAATAGGAAGACTGAAAATCATGTAAAGCAAATTAAACAAAGGTTTTGTTTTAACGATAACTTCTTGACAGCCATGAAACCGCATCATATCGTCGTACATATGAACTGATCGGTAGCAGGCCGTCACGTACAAGTTTAATAGAGTTTACATCACGGCATTTTATAGCAAGGAGTCTAGACTATCCAATCAGAAGCCTGGTTGGCTATCTTCAGCTTCTGATTGGATAGTACGCGCGCACGAAAGATGTCAAGTTGTTATTTTATGAAGTACAAAGTACAATTATCTTGAAATAAAAATAAGCCTCGAAATAATAGTAAAGTAGAAAACAACCGCAGAGGAAATAATAAACCAAAATGGAACATAGATGGATAAACTGAGACGAAACTAAACTGACATTGCTAACCGTTCTCTTGACAAACTGGAATAATTAAGGCTAAAGATGCACGACTCGTGATGTATTTCCCTTTAACATTATCAAATACTTTGCCTGTGCATTAACTACTTACATACAAGTGGCTTGTTAGCTCTTGAAACAGAATACCATTGTATTACTAATAACGTCGGATTGTATGTAGTAATGTAGTGCTTTGCGTGTAGCCCACTTTTCTGCCTTAACAAAATTTAAGTAACCAACCTGCTAACAGGGAACTGACTGCGACAATAATGAAAATCCAAGGGGAGTGGCAGGGGCATTCACATGTCAAGTTGAAGAAAGAACATTTGTTATCTGAAGAACAGGGACAAGGCTCCAGAGAGCAGAACGATTCTTTGACAGCAACTCCTGCGAATTCATATTAACAAAGTGCTAATTAACATGAAAGACAGACAGACTGTTTAACTGACTCACTGAATCACTGACTGACTGACTGCCTCAATGCTTCACTGACTGATTGACAAACCAAAAGACAGACAGACTACTGCCTGACTGACTGAATGATTGACAGACAGATAGAATGCTGACCCATGCCACTGACTGCCTTACTACCTCACTGCCTCACTGACTGATTGACAGACAGACAGACAGACAGTCAGACAGACAAACTGACTGAACTGACTGACTGACTGACTGACTGACTGACTGACTGACTGGACTGACTGACTGACTAACTGACTGACTGACTGACTGACAGACTGCATGGCTGACTAACTCGCTGCCGGCCGACTGACTGACTGACTGACTGACTGAGAAACTGACTCAAAAGAGAAAAATCATTGTATACTAAATATATATATATGTTGAAAATGCCATTTGCATGGTCGAAAGTAGCCAAAATTTTCCCCGACAAATTTTAGGAAAAGTTACCAGTTTGGTCATCAAAATCGTTCCAGCAACTAAACAATCTAGTCTGATGGAAAACTGACAAATGAAAAATGATTCACAACCTATGTACGCATTTGTTCCTATAATTTGCCCCAATTGGTATTTCGAGCACGTTGCACCACTTCTAAGAGCGTCTACTCCACCACGCGGTAAGTGAACTTCGTAATAGCTTTGCTTCTGTATCTCTTCCAAATCACGGCATTCCTTTTTTCGCAAGTATCTTTTCTTGATGAGGTCCTCTGCGATGTGTTTGTCCTTCTCCGTGATGTGCACGTACTCTACATCTGATGCTGCAGCTGAAGAAAGTAAAAAGTCTTTGTGCATGATAAGGAAGCCAGCGCTGTCCATCACAAAGCAGGAATAGGTTTTTGTCTCTTTACACTTTGGGTAAACGTTGGTGAGTAACCTGTAAAAGACGTATAAAACGAGATTTAGTGGGAGACGCGGTGGCCAAATGGTTAGCGGTTTGGACTCCGGATCGAGTGGTCTGGGTTCGAGCCCTGGCCTGGGTCACTGTGTTGTGTACTTGAGCTAGACACTTTACTCTCAAAGTGCCTTTCTCCACCCAGGAGTATCAATGGTTATAGGAGATTTAGTCAAAAATGCTGTGGAAGTGAAGGGGGGGGGGGGGGGGGGGGGAGGGGGTAGGGAGGGTATCTGCGATAGACTATGGACTCATTGACAGAGTATTCAGGTGTTCTAACTAGAAATGCAATCCGTTTGGGTCAATAAACAATTTAAAATCTCATAAAAAGATTAATCACCTGTAGAAATACGTTAGAGGAAAGTCAGCTCCCATAACTCCAATTACTTCATCGTTTGTATGGTGAATGTGATCTGGTTCTCCTCGGTATAACGCGCGGCCAGCGGTTATCACCCACACCAGCTCCTCCGAAGTCCAGATATGGAGTTGTAAGAGTGAGCATACCCGTGTTGGCCAAGGCAGTGTAATACCTAATGAAACAATGATAACAGAGTGAGGAATATAATGATAACCTATAGTACTGATGACCTATTTTAACAGGTCATCAATGCACGTGGTTAAAACCACGTGCATTTCTAAAACAAGAGATCCGTAGCCAAGCGATTTATTTCTACGCTTTTGTGATATTTCCTTGTTATAAAACAACTTCTACTGTAGGCTTGTTTTTAACATATAGCTTGAACGATCGCCATTTTCCGAATAATATCACATGTTAATGATTTATCGCAGGAACCATTCTCTTACCAAGGTCTCTGTCTCGGATCGTAAAGTTTCTCCTCCGCTGACCCTGGAGTTGTCCTAAACACGCCATTTGACGTGCCAATGTATCTCCACACCACATATTGCGCGAGGTCCGTTTTGTCACGCAGCCACAGGTCTTCCATTTTCCATGTAGCGATTCACGGTGTCCCGGATGTCATTCTTCAACCCAGGATTTGTTACTGTTCCTGTATCATCCTTCATGTAAGCAGTCAATAAATCCACATCTGCCTTGGTTTCTTGTTTGCCTATGTACTTGTAGGGGTCCTTAAAGGCTCCTGGAGCAAACTTTACCACAGTAATATCTATCCAAACAAATAAAATAAAATAAATTAAAGGAAAGTTAAGAAAAAGTATGATTTCATGTAAGATAATACTCCTTCCATATTGAAATACAAATTGGGAATTTGACAATAGTCGATGATTTTATTTTATTGTCGTCACCCTATTTTTGTTCTAAAAGGTTGATTTTTATAATACTCGTTAGATGTTGATCCTGAATGATTAATTTCTGGCTACAGGTTTTGATTATTGGTATTAAATGTGACAGTAAATCTTACCTTTAGAAGCATATGCTCCAAATTGAGAACATCGGTTTTTCCGGATTGTTTAAGTCGATTCGGTGATATTTAAACTTATAACCTGTAAAAAAATACAGCAATACAGCGTCATGGCCATCATAGAAAATTTAATGTGCCCTTCAAGCCTAGATTTTAATCCGCACCAGCAACATCGACCGCGCGCGTGCGTGGTGGGATCGATTTGGGAGACGCGGGAAAACGTTCAAAATGGCCGGTATACACATTGAGAGGTAAATGCACGACCGATTTTATAATCCTGGGAATTAGCTACTCTACTTCAAAACAAAAAAAAAAAGGGAAATGAGGAATGAAATATTTAAAAGAGCTTTTTAAAGAAACGATCAAAAGGTTCCTTATATCAAATTTACTTGCGCACGAGAGACGACTATTAGATCCGAACCGAAAATCCCATACTGATAAGATACTGTAGCTGCAAATATTCATTGAGTGTCTTTGATTGGCTGTTACTCTCGCGCGCGAAAATTCAAAACCGAGCGAACAGCGAATCAGAGACGTCACTAAGCTAAATCATCGGTATGGAAATTTTCGGCTCGAATCTCAGACGTCTCTTGAAAAGGGGAATTTTTTTTCTTGAAAAGGGAAAAATGAACAAGAGAAGAATGGCTTCTATTTACTTATGTAAAGCTTACCATCAGGAATTTGGAATGAGTTAAGTTGATCCTTAGCGTGGGAAACTGGCAACAACCACACCCAAAGAGAAGTCGATATCCCGCACTAATGGAGTCCAGAAGTAAGTAGAATTCATTTCAGTTACTGTTACTCCTTCTTCTCTTTTCCTCCTCGTGTAAAAAATCGCTTGGCAACGAACGTTTTATAACCGGATTTTCCACTTGAGAGAAAAACAGGACAATTGCAAATTAACTACAGTCGAACACAATCTCAATACAAAGGCCAGGATTTTTCATCCCAACCGTGCGCCGATCCATACATTCACTTTAACATGCTTAAATCTCTTATTGAAACCTCCCTACAAATAATACGTCTCTACAACGGCCAGTTCATTCTGGCGCATGGTATATCTAGTTAGCCAAGCCGGTTTTAGAAATGAATATTTATCATGTGTTTCCATGGTAAAAGGGAATTGAGTTACGGATATGATTACGAGTGATGGACTTTAAATTAGAATGATCGTGATCATTTTCAAGGTGTTGTTAGTCAAGGTGTCTTCCCTTAGATGAACGTGACGTACTACAAGAATTACTGTTGAGGTTTAGTACATGATGGTATACCATAAGGCACTGGCTTGAAGAGTATAATGCGGTTAAAAGGAGCTGCGACACGGTTTGCGCATCTTGAAAACATTGGCCAATTTTTTCAAGTTCGTCATTCGCAATCCGTCTTAATCTTCTCCATCCTCAACCATCCTTGTGTTTTGCTACCTTAGTAAACTATTATTTTGAGGCTTTCTTCAGTTTGAAGGTGAGTTTGCACTTTGCAAAATGACCAATATACGTACTTGTAATCGAGTCAAAGACCTCGTTGAATTCTGTTTCTGGTTCCAAGGACCTTATGTCCATAAAAATAAGGATCCCCGTATGCATCGGTTGGAGCTGGTAGGAGTGGGTGTATTAGGGTCCTTCCAGAGTTACTGATCATAAACGCATAGGTGCTCTGGTCCTTGATTAAAGAATGTGATGTCGGCCAACAGGTTTTCAACGACAATATCAGTGCCGGTTACGCCAATGAAGTTTCCTTGATGAAAACATGGTAGGGTGATCGTGATTAGAAGGCCTGAAAAAGGAATAAGAGAGTAAACACGTGCATGTACATCAATTAGTTATTAATTAGTGGTGGTTTTCATCCGACATTACAAAAACTGTTTGCTTGCATGAACAACATCAGAAAATTAACAGGTAAAATAACTGCAGAAAGAAATTTTTTGTCCAAATTATAGCTTTGTAGCGTATTTCATAACCGAGTTATTGCAACTAATTTTCAGAAAATACAGTATTTAGTATATGCCACCGCACATACTCTTTTCGAAGAATGATGGTCGTTTCTTTAACTGTCCCCTTGTTTGGCCACAGCCAGAATTATCTTATCAGTTATTTTTGGTTGGTGGTCCGCTCGGGACGCTAACCAACAATCTCTTAATCTCCACTAGATACATAAATATTTCGTAATTGGAAGACCAATGTAAGTTTAGATTGTCTCGTTGGAATACAGAAAAGCGACATTCTAAGACCATTGTTTAAATTTCCACGTTGCCACTGATACCCCTCTCCCGATATTACCCATACAAGCAAAATCAAATATTGATCAAACCTGTTCCAAAAGCAGCGATATACGGAACGGACACCACTGGACTGAGCCGCCTTCCCAGTGCAAACAAGTTGTAGTACGTGCCATTTTAATCTCTAGGGTTTTGATGTCTTCGCCAAAGGTGTATCTTCCAGGCTAAGGAGATAGTTGAATAATAAATCATCAATGAGATACAAGTTTACAAGGTAAACATGCATCCATTTTTCTTTGAGCAGCTAAATGCATTTGAGTATCTATCATTTATACAACGGTAAAACTCCGACCATAAGCCATGCCAATTTGGGCTTATATTTGTCAAAAATATAGTGTTTGGTGGGCTTCTATGCACACTCACAATTTAAGCCCTGAGCTTATATGTTAGTATTACCGTGATATCTCCAACAGAAGTGTTTTGCTGCGCTACGCCATGTTTTGCTGTGTCTTGTTTGGCGATGTCTTGGAGAATTGCCTGGTCTGTGCGCTACCAAATCCAAAGTTAAATGACGACGCGAGTTGTTAAGCTCAAAGTTCCTATTTTTTATGGTCTCGAAAATTGGCATCTCGGGATCTGTGGGTGCTCCATCAGTCAGAAATAAAATGAGTCTTTTCTGTTAATTCCCGATTCTTCGGCGATCGAGCCTTTCAGTAAGACTGAATGCTTTTTCGAAAGCCAATCTGTATTGAGTTAAGCCTATAAAGCAAGAAAGAAACAACAGTATACCTCAAGATTTCTCACTCTCCAGGTTTGGCCGGTCTAGGTTATACCTGATGCTATATGTTTTCATACATTTTAAGCACTATTATCTCACTGATTATCTATTTGGGATTTCGTGCAATATAAACTACGGTCAACGGGTTCGCAGTTTAGTTTGTATTTTTAAGATAAGATTTTTCGATGATTTTTAAGGTGATTTATGACGGAGGGGAAAGAGATGGGAGATTAGTGGATTTGATTTAAATTGGCAAAAATGAAGAGTTAGTTACCATTATACTTTTTAGTTAATAATTGATAGATCGACACCAAGTTCGGTGATTTCAGAACTATTTTGGTTTCTTATTTTAAAAGATACTTCCAGTGCGACGACTACTATAAACAATACAATACAATACAATAACCTTTATTTTGACACGATGATAATTAAAGCATGACAATGCTTGTGGGGTCGTGTGCTATAAATAAGAATACAATAATAATTTAACATGAAATAAGACATAAGGTACAATAAAGAAATAATGAAATTACAAATTGTTATTTTTACTAATAAAATTTTAGATGCGGCATGTTCTTTGGCTGTGTTTGTACTGATACACTGCTGAAATCAAGTTCCTTAATAACGTTATCTCGTTTCACTTTAGAGTAAAACTGTTTGAAGTTGTCGGAGTAATAGTCTGATGCTATATTCCATAGCACAGCCCCTCTATAGCTAATAGAGTTCTTCCCTATAATAAGAGTTGAATCTTGGGGCGACTGCCTTAATGTGACCTCTTAAGTTATAATTGTTCTTTCTCCATACTTTCTCCAAAT
This sequence comes from Desmophyllum pertusum, assembly GCA_029204205.1. Classification (NCBI taxonomy): domain Eukaryota; kingdom Metazoa; phylum Cnidaria; class Anthozoa; order Scleractinia; family Caryophylliidae; genus Desmophyllum; species Desmophyllum pertusum. The sequence goes on from MU825910.1 coordinate 181,436, forward strand.
AGACAACGAAAACCAAACCACCTTGCAGAATGGAAGAAAACAATTCCAACTTCAGTTTCTGAGCTACTGGAGTTGACATTCTCTATTCTGCTCTGTAATATGTGATTCTTATTCATTGTCTAAGTGGGCCCGAATATTTCCAGTGATTCTTACCGAATGGCACCAGCCCATCAACATAATTTTTCATGCTTCCGATATTTGTAGGGATTGCCAGAGCTAATCGTTCACTGTAGCTAACGAACCTTTCCCTCCAACACCTTCCTGGAGTTAAGGCGTTAGCTGTTTAAAATGACACGATACCCAACCTAAAACACACAACATACTTGGACCTAGTATTTGCCTGTGGTTAGTTATGCAAAATATATCACTTTTACTATTAAAAATCGCGCTGACGGTCTGACAAAGTTTTTTTCTGAACTATTAGGATCCACCCAACAAATACTATTACTACACAGGGTCTGGAGCACTAAAGGCTTTCGCTTTGGAGCCAGGAGGTTCCTAAGCCCATGCAGAAAAAACATGTGGATTCTGGTTCCATGTAGCCCGAAGGCAATCCATTATGACCGGAGTCCTGGAGCTACAATTTTTTTTCGATTTTGGAACCTTGGAGCTCTGTATTTTTTACTGCTTTAGCTTTGGAGCCTCTGTGGGACCCTGATTACACACAAATATCACCCACCTGGTCTTTGGGGTTCAAGGTGTCCAACACTGTTTGGCAGCCTCTTTAGCGATGTATAATTTTTCTCCAGTCATGGACGCGCTTATATCGATCACAAGCACCACGTCCTTCGCTTCAGGTGTGGCGGTTTCCACGTACCACGGTCTGTATCGATTATCGAATTTGTCACATTTCTCTTTGTCGTCAAACACTGGATAGCTGGCCATTACCCCTTTCTCTGACCCAAAATACTGCCACTTGATAAAGGGATACGTTTTCAGGATGTCTTTCATTTCGTTAAAAACGCCTTCATCTAAGTGGACTGGGTTTGGAGAAGCGCTACCAGAAATCTTCAAGCAGACATTGTCGAGGTCCACATTGCAACGGAATCGTTCATCGTATTTCAGTGTTGATTTGTCGACTTTACAACATTCTGTTAGTGGTGTGGCTTTTCGCCGACCTGGCGTACGACTCTTCGACTGCTTTCTTGAGGCGTTTTACAACCTCAAACCTGTTTTGAATTTGTCAGAGAGTTTTATTGCTAGTTGTGGGGTTGATGTCCTCTCCTTTTATTGTCCGCTTATGATATTGAAAGGCCGTCAAAATAGTTCTAAAAATGTAAGATGAAGCAACATGTTTTAATGATAAACAGAGAGAGGGAGTGAGTGCATGAGGCACTCAATTTTTCCTTAAAGAGGTGTAACAATCTACAATATAGAACATCATCCTGATCTGAGTGCAACTTGTCTCGCAAAGGAAAACTTTGTTTTAAACTTAACCGAAACAATATAGTACTATATTGCATGCTGTGGCGAAGAAAAGGTCTTCAGACTCCCTTTGATAACACGGATGAGTGAATTCGAAACAGGACTCGTTCTCCATTCCTAATTTCCATGTGGGATTCATTTTGAACAAAATTAAATCCTTATATAAATCATGTATTTTAAATAGTTACACAGCAATCTAAGGGGGTGATTACATGGCGAATTTCAGCCCGGGCTGAAAATTCCAGCCCGGTTAGGGGGGCTGAGATTTCAGCCCGACTTCCGAAACAAATCCTCTTGAAATGAAGTTAGCGATTACATGGACAAGGTTTCTGCCCGGGCTGAAATTCATCCCGGGCTGGTCATTCCAGCCCGGTTTGAGAAACCGGGCTGGAATTTTCAGCCCGGCCAAATGGGCTGAAAAAACCATGTAATCGGAATGGAATTTTCAGCCCGGGCTGAAAAGTGAAACTTGGGCATGCGCAGTGATTGTGTTTTGGCTAAATTGTAGAATGCCCGCCAACGTATTTGCATGTCATTGAATAAGAATGGTCGTTTGTTTTTATATACACGTGCAGCCGGTATGTAAATAAGTTGCCGGGTATTGTAAAATCGCTCCTGTGTTTTTAAACAAGATGGAAAAAAGGTTCCAGTGGAACAAGGAGATAAAATCGAAAATCTTATTCGATGTGTCGCGAATTTCAAATCGAAAATGGAATATAACAACAGCTTCGTTCTTCAAACGTTCAGCCGATATGTAAATAAGTTGCCGGTATTCAAATCGCCCCCATTCTCTGATGACTCTTCCCGCGCAATTTCAAATTTGGCGCCCGGGCTGAAATTTCAGCCCGGCTGAAACTCGTCATGTAATCGCAACAAAATTCCAGCCCCCTAACCGGGCTGAAAATTTCAGCCCGGGCTGAAATTCGCCATGTAATCACCCCTAAGAATAACTGTCTGAAATAACCCCGAATCTAAATCGCGAAAGTTCGTCATTTAATTTGGAGCAAACCGTGAGCCAATATTAAGTCAGAAGTGTTAGTTTGAGAGATATTGAGCCATTCCGTTAACTAACTGCGTATCAGGGAAACTTATAAAATTAGTGATTCAGTTTCCGCCCCAAACGTTTGGAAATCACGATTTTAAACTAGCTAATGAAAAACGTCCAGTTTGTGCAACAATTATTGTTATTAATAATTGGATAGCTGGACGTTTTTACCTTTTTCTGTTTGCCTTAAGTAAGCTTACACTGGTTTCCAAACCGGAAAGTGGACGTAGTGAAAATATTTTTTCTTACCTGCATTTCATCCACTCCCAGGGCATCTTTGGCAAACTTCTGCAGCTCTCTTCCTATTAGAGTAGGATCCAGGAGGTTTGCATCAACTTGACTTGAGAGTATAACGAAAAGACAAAGTAAAACGAGCATGGCGAATTTGTGTTCGCGAAACGGCTCGAAGTCATCGTTCGCTTAGATCCTTCCGCTTTCGGGCCAACGCTTCACCTGGTTAAACGACTACGTCTGTCAGCACAAAGTTTAAATGTCCCGGTTTTCATTGTTATGATAACGATTCGATTTTTCTGCATGGTCATGTGAGCAATGAGATGACGTAATCACTACAAGCGGGGAAGCAGGGGAGGTATGACGTTTTTTTAAGAACTTTTATTGTGATCGTCCTTCTGTCTGCCTAACGCCACGAGAAACAAAATATATAAATCGTTGATGTCTATTAGAGCCAAACCAAAAATAGGCGAACCTTGAATTGCAACGATCAAATAAATGATTACTCCACTATATAGTGATGAAAAATAGACTCTACAAGTACCTCGTGTGAAATTATGTTTTTGGTTGACCTGCTGACGTAAACTACCGCAATTTTAATTGGTTTCTGAAACTCCCATTATTCACTTTCAGTTTCTATATATCATAAAGTTCCGAAAATAACAACCCCCGAAAGTAGCTTGCAAAACTCTGTGGCTTCTGATAAATCCCGAAAGTAGCAGTGCTAACACATAGCTGTAACGGAAATGCTCTTTTACTTAAACAGCAAAATAATATTAACGTTTATTTGCGCTCAATTTCCATCGCAGTTTCGAATAACGAGCAGGAATACCTATAATTAATTATACGTTCAGCATGATGTCATTACTTTCTGCAACCTAGTCATGGTTCTTGCGGTCAACTAGCAATATAGCTTTTTACTTCTGTGTCATAGTTGCTGCTCGTATGAAGGCCTGAAAAGGCCAAACAAGGGGTGTCAGATAAAACAACGTTAAAAATAAATTGCAGCCCCAACCCCTATAACAACATTATTGACTAACGAAAATATTTCAGATTGAAATTCTATTGACTAAGTAAAAGTACTGATTGTTTATTAATACGGAAGTTTACATGACTCCAGGTTGTTTTCATCGAATTAATAAATACATAAATAAAATTATCAGAACGATTGAGAAAGCAATCTCACATTTACGAAACGTTCTAATAATAATCTCTAAAGATTAAAAGATATGCATGAAACTTTGCACGGAAATTATAATTGTTCATCAGGTCGGTCGTGTTTAGATTTGACAATTGCGATGGAAACACTATAAGTTACATTATATAGATAAGTGAATATTGGGGGTTTCAGAAACCAATTACCAGTTGACGTACACAGTTCCGAAAGTAACGAGGGTCGTTATTTTCGGAATTAGCAGCCTTTGGGGCTCGCTACTTTCGAGGGTCGCTACTTTCGGAATCAAAACCAGTTAAATAACTGAAGCTGGTGCGATTTTTTGGCATACGCCGATAGCTTTCCTTGTCAGTATAGTAAAGTTCCTTACCGTGGTCAAGTTATGACACTGTACGAATATATTACTTGTATAAAAATTGAATATGAGTAGTCAGGAGTTGACATATTTAAATTAAGATTATTTGGTCACGCGTACAAGCCGCGCGCTACGTTTTATTCAAATAGCGTGTAACAACGTACGTTCCCATTTTCATTACTGATGAAGGCTTAATCACTAGCCGAAACGTCTAAACAACAATAACAAGAGTCAGTGACAAAAACGTTTTAATTTAAATATATTACTTGTATATTTGACTATTGATGAAAAAAATGTATATATGTATAATGTCTCGCTACTTTCGGGGGCGCGTTTTCTTTCGGGGGGCTCGCTACTTTCGGGATTTTTCAGTAGCCACAAAGTTTTGAAGTTACTTTCGGGGTCGCTAAATTCGGGGGATCGTTACTTTCGGAACTTTACGGTATATAGATAAGTGAATATTGGGAGTTTCAGAAACCAATTTAGAGGATAAAAAATTGCATAAGTTGACGTCAGCAGGTCAACCAAACAAATAATTTCCCATGAGGTACTTGTAGAGTCTATTTTGCATCCGTTGGAATAAGTTCTGCAACGTCCGTAACTGGATCAATATTCTAACACACCGAGGTGCAGTTAGACTCGTTCAATATCTTAGAATGTACGAGTATAAAGCGGTTTTTAGAACATGTTCGATGACTAAGTCTTGCTTGAAATAAGTTGGCAAAAATGTTTGACGTCACGGGCGATATATCGGCCCCAGGGAAACATAGAATAAGTCAACTAGACTATAACATCTTTGTGGTAAATAAGGTTTATTGTATAGACGGTTTGCCGCTGTACGTATATTGTGTAACATGGTAGTCAAAAGCTTAGCATAATAACAATATAAAATATTTGCCTGCAAATAGGATTTTTATGTCTTTTCTCTGCAGTAATTTTGTTCATTTAATATGATACTCCTGGGGAGGAGTTATGGGTATTAGGGGAACCCCCCCCCCCCCCCCCCCCTCTCATGCTCGCGCGTGGGTCATCGTGACAATCCAAGCCATGTGCTCGTCATTCGTCTCGCGTCAGCCGCGGATCAAGACGTTGTTTTATGATTATTGCGGTAAGCTGAATTATTTTGAGCTATTTTTGCCATTTCAGAGGGGTTTATCTCAATTAATCGGTTATCTATAAGTTACTTGTATTCCCACTTGAAGGTTGTAATCCCTCGGGGTTTATTACGGCCTTTTTCATTCATTGTTTATAACTGAAGTCGAAGCCATTGTTTGGCATTGTTTTTCGCTTCATTCTTAGCTTTATCATGTGCTTTATAGTTTATTGTTTATTTCAATTACTTTTCCCCTCCCACAGTACTTGTTTCTTTTGTTAGGAGGTTGAGATACGACCTCAAGTCAAGTCGAATTTCCATCCGCGAACGGACGAGACGTTTTAACAACGATGTCATGTCATATGCATGGCGTCGGCTGACGTATTTTGCTTACTGTCATGTTATGACATTTGCTCCAACATGATATTCAAGGCGTTGTGACTGTAAATTAAACCGGCCATAGAGCAGACAGAAAGAAGCATTTTGTCTAAATTATAGCTTTGTAGCTTTTTTCATAACCGAGTTATCGCGAAAATAATTTTCAGACAATTACAGCTCAGTATGCTGTCGCCATGTTGATGTCCTTCTTTGTGACACAAATACGATGGCCATAAAATTGCACAAGGAGTAGAGTAGATTCTACCATCAATTATCATTAGCTTTACCACGTCTAAAAATTTAAAATCCGTTTTTGTAGCAGTTCATACACACGCTTATCTGGGACATCACAATTTTCCAGTTCTGTATTTTCGAAACGAAGCACTGAATCAATATCAAAATTTGCGTAGAGATTAATGGTCGTACATCTAGAATATGTGAAAATAATAGCGTTGTAGAATTAACCGTGTAGATTTTCGAATTATGAAGACATCAGATGAAAACCACCAAAATACTGTATTTCGTAGCTGCATTTGCCAATTCTGTTTTATTAACTTGAGTTTTATTGAGGCTTATTTTGTCAGTATTCGCAAATTATTTTCCCGTGGGTATCACTATGGTTAGTATAGGCAAGGGCGACTTCCTACTGGGTTAATTTTCATTTATTAATGTTTGTTATACATATACTCCCCTGTCGCTCATATTTATTTCTTAATTTACATGTATATTTTATTATGTGAGCTCATGTTATTTTGTATTATTATGCTATTTATTATGTATTTGTTGCTCATATTTACTGAGGCCATTTTCCTCGGTTATTTATTTTGAGGCCAGTATAGGACTTGCTGTTGCGGCGACAATTTGTCAGCCATGCTTGTTCCTGCCTCTTTATTTTTATTTTGTTTGTATGTTTATATGAGCTTATGTTGCTCATGTTTGTATTTTATGGAGCCCATGTTGCTCTAATTTTTATTGAGCCAATGTTGCTCATATTTTGATTGGGCCCTTGTTGCTCATATTTTTATCGAGCCCTTGTTGCTCGTAGTTGTTGAGCCCTGTTGCTCATATTTACTGAGGCCATTTTCCTCGGTTATTTATTTTGAGGCCAGTATAGGACTTGCTGTTGCGGCGACAATTTGTCAGCCATGCTTGTTCCTGCCTCTTTATTTTTATTTTGTTTGTATGTTTATATGAGCTTATGTTGCTCATGTTTGTATTTTATGGAGCCCATGTTGCTCTAATTTTTATTGAGCCAATGTTGCTCATATTTTGATTGGGCCCTTGTTGCTCATATTTTTATCGAGCCCTTGTTGCTCGTAGTTGTTGAGCCCTGTTGCTCATATTTACTGAGGCCATTTTCCTCGGTTATTTATTTTGAGGCCAGTATAGGACTTGCTATTGCGGCGACAATATATTTGTCAGCCATGCTTGTTCCTGCCTCTTTATTTTTATTTCATATTTATGTTTATATGAGCCATGTTGCTCATGTTTGTATTTTATGGAGCCCATGTTGCTCTAATGTTTATTGAGCCAATGTTGCTCATATTTTGATTGGGCCCTTGTTGCTCATATTTTTATCGAGCCCTTGTTGCTCGTATTTATTGAGCCCTGTTTGCTCATATTTACTGAGGCCATTTTTTCTCGGTTATTTATTTTGAGGCCAGTATAGACTTGCTATTGCGGCGACAATATATTTGTCAGCCATGCTTGTTCTTGCCTCTTTATTTTTATTTCATATTTATGTTTATATGAGCCTATGTTGCTCATGTTTGTATTTTATCGAGCCCTTGTTGCTCATAGTTATTGAGCCATGTTGCTCATATTTACTGAGGCAATTTTCCTCGGTTTTTTTATTTTGAGGCCAGTATAGGACTTGCTGTTGCGGCGACAATTTGTCAGCCATGCTTGTTCCTGCCTCTATTTTGATTTGATTTTATATTAATGAGTAGCCTGCGTAGCAAGCGTTCCTGTACGAACGAAGAGCTTTTTCCCCGATCGAAGAGCTTTTTCTGCATTTTGGCCGCGCGAAAATTGGGGCGAGAGCAAAAAAGTCGCTCGGGTGGGTGGGGGAGGGGGTGGGGGTTGGCGCTGAGGGAACGCTTGCAGGCGAACCCCATGATTCTCAAAAACGCCCACCGATTTTTCACGGTTGATTTCATTCGTTGATTGACAGCTTGTCAACAAATTAGCCAATAACAGATTACGGGTGTAAAAATTATACCCTTCAAAATGAAATGTCTGGAAAAATGCTCCAGGTCGGGAAGTCCGCGATGTCCGCGATATCGGAGCCGCGACAGTTGGAACTCTAAGCGATATCGATCACTGCAGAGTTTGTCGGTGTCATTTCAAAGTAAAATTTGGAACTGCATCTCAGCCAGGAAAAACCTGGTTATATTTCAGTTCAGAAAATATTTTCAAACCATCGAAAAGAAAAGGAGAAATCCTTGCCGATACTGAAGTTGTGTTGACTGTGTTTTAAAAACACAAAATAATCCTTGCGCTCGCAAAATTAGAAATTTAAATTTGGGGACACTACGAACTCGCACATAGTTCGATAGGTAGCCAGGCTGCTGCTTGCAAAACTCCACCGAAGCAGAGCATCATCATAACGTCTCCAAGCGGCTGCTCGAAACCGCCACCGGCCGGGCAGCAGTCTTTGTCGCAAAAACTGTTCGTGTCTATTCTCCGTCTCACAAAAAGCTTCTCGGAAGACGTTTCAGTACAATTTGCAACCACAGAACAGTCACAGCAAATGGACGATTAACCAACTGATGGGACACTTCTAAAGTAGTGTAGATGATTCTACCGGCACAGTGACAACAAGAATTCCTCACGAGGAGGAAATATTGGCAAGCGGCCGCAAATTGCAACAAAAAACGTGACTAAAAGTGTTTCTAAAACCCATTCAAATGGCGCTGAACTTCTGCAGACAGACATACTAGTAAACGAGACCAGGTTTCATGTTATCTACTTTATTAAAATATTGTAGTATCACAACTTACTACTATCAGGCTACTATCAATAGTATAAATTCACAGAGCAATTCACAGGGCAAACCATATTTAGTTTTAAATACAATGTTAAACAGCGGCGAACAAGCTTACCTCAGCCCCATCCAGGTTTACACGGTATGACGGCTTTCGTCTACAATATACGCAGCCAAATTTTCGTTAAATAAGGAATCTTGAATTGATAAAACGCTTACCATGGCGGCTTCCAACTGACGCGTAAACAATGTTGAATTTCCCCTTGGTGTGTTATCGTCCAAACAGTCCAGTTTTTCATTTAAATCGCACGCCGTCATCCCCATAGAATTAACCTCTACTACTTGATGATCACGGATGATGCTTTGTAATGGAGAAATAACAATTATACTCGCGAAGCCCGTTCCACCTTGCCTTTTACTTCGCACTCCGCACATTAAAACAAACAACTGAAAAATTAGACTCTTGCCGAATCCTGTTGGCAATACGGCCATTACATCTTTACCGTTAAACAGATGACGCAGTGCCCTTTCTTGTTCGGTTTTCAGAGTAAAAGCGAGCCCCGCTGCGCTCAGCTCTGAAAGAACTTCGCTCAAGCACGATTCGAAATCTACGACATCCGACATTTTGATCTTTTACTTTGATCTCAAGTCAGCTCGAATCTTTTTGCGTGAACATTTGACATTTGACAACTACTTGTCAAACTTGTCAATCAACGTGACCACGCCGCACCAATCAGAAGCCCCGTTCGCCCACGAACGGGTTTTTGAGAATCATGGAGTTCGCTTGCAAGCGATCCCTCAGCGCCAACGACTCCCCTACCCCCTCCCCCCCTCCGTCTTTTTTGCTCTCGCCCCAATTTTCGCGCGGCCAAAATGCAGAAAAAGTTCTTCGATCGCGGAAAAAAGCTTTTCGTTCGTACAGGAACGCTTGCTACGCAGGCTAATTAATGAGCCATGTTGCTCATGTTATTATTATTATTATATTGAGCCCAAGTTGCTCATGTTATTATTATTATTATATTGAGCCATGTTGCTCATGTTATTATTATTATTATATTGAGCCATGTTGCTCATGTTATTATTATTATATTGAGCCATGTTGCTCATGTTATTATTAATATATTGAGCCATGTTGCTCATGTTATTATTAATATATTGAGCCATGTTGCTCATGTTATTGTTAATATATTGAGCCATGTTGCTCATGTTATTATTATATCGAGCCCAGGTTGCTCATGTTATTATTATTACATTTTTATTTGAGGCCCTGTTCCTCATTTTTTAGATGCCTGGTTCATCGTGTTTATTTTTTATTGAGTTTCCTCAGGTTTTTGTTTGAGGTAATTAAACCTTCTGTAGGTTCGGATACTTGCTTTTATTTGTTTTAATTCTTCAGATGCCTCCTAGACAGTCCCCAGTGCCAGAAGCATCTTCTTCACAGGCCTGAGTATTTCCACCAGGGCGGCATTAGAGGCAGTGGTCTCATCCAGCAGATTGTTATGCTGCAGGCCCCTTTTATAGAGCAGGACACCCCTAGGAATGGCTTAGGAGTGCCTGGTTTTGATGCAGGAAGTGCAGCTCTTTCCTTACCTTTGGCAATATTGATCACATCGCTGACTTGGTTACTAAGGTGACAGCCGTGGTTTCCAAACAGATACCACCCTTGCTGACCTTCCAACACCTGGCACAGGCTTACATGCAGCCACTTAACTGGCCTAATATGTAGCTTCATTTTTACTGCGGTCAAGTCAGTAACTATAAACGTGCGTGGAAACTGTTTACAGCAAGTAATCCTATGTTATCTTAGCATCTACTCAGTTTTATCATTCTACTCAGTTTTATCATTCTAATTATTTTTTATCATTTATCAAGTCATGGTCCTGTTCAATCTACATTATGCCCCTTCTAATGTCAATACTTATATTTCCGCCCTTGGCCACAGTGTAGTTATAAGCTCATGTTATGTTTCTCAGATTTCAAGGGCTATAATTAAGTAGATTCTTTCTAGATAGCTGTCTACCCATCACACTTCCTAATTTGTACCAGCTGATATTGGGCTCTCCCTACCAGATTGGTCAGTTCCCGGAAATGTGTTACCTGGCATTTCATGCATAAAATGGCTCCCAGGTATGGCTCAACTTGCCAAATGGCTGAACCCAACTGGGGACCTAATGGGTTTTAAGGTGATGCTTGAGATTTTTATGTATAATTATAACCAGCATCGATCCTATAGTGGTCTCGCCAGCTTCGTTCGTTCTGTTGAATTTCAACTGCTTGGCTATGCGAGGAGCCCAACCGGGTCCTCTTTTCATTGTAGCAAATGGGTTGCCCATTTCCTGATCTACTTTTTCTCACCATCCTTGACTGGCAATTCAGTTATGTGGCCTTGCCCCTCATTACAAGGGTCATATATTTTGGATGGGTGCGGCCTAGCATGCGACAGATCAGAGATTCTTTTGATACCCAGTTTCGCTTGTTAGGGCGATGGAATTTTAATGCTTTCCAGAACTATATTACCTAACGAGATAGTCAGGCTGCCATAGCTAGGTAAACTGGCATAATTCTACATTAGTTGGCCTGGTGGGTCAGTTTGAAGTGGCGACTGCTCCGTCAGGCCATGTATCTACTGAGCCTTACATTAACTCATCATAATAAGGTAGTCAGGTTGACCTAGGAGTGCAGCTAGCAAGGGCAGCTGTTCTGGTAGGCTCTCCTGTCATAGTTAGGTAAAGTGGCACAATTTTACACTGGTTGCAGTGTTACCACTTATTTTAGTTCCAGTAATTGGGGGTAATTTCTAATTTTTAAGGGTCTCCTAAGGAGAAAGGCATTTTAAGTGATATACACATCATGTAATATTACATGAAGTATTGACCGCTGACCATCTGTTCGCGTGATTATTGTCGCGATTCTTACTTCGCTTTCAAATTTACAGCCAAATTTACAGCCAAATTTTCAGTTTTCAGCCTGGAATGGTAATGAAAAGGTAAAGGAAACTAGTAAAACTTTCACATTGTTTCTTATGTGTATTTTATATCTTGAATAATCCTATTCCTCTCAAGAGTAGACCAAACTATGAAAACATTTGCAACTTTGAGAGCTTATTTTACGCACTGTGGCAACAAGCTGTGCGTCCTTTTTATTTTTAGTGCGTCAAATACACACAGCGTTGTGTAAGTGGGAACACTGAGTTGGCCTGGTGGGTTAGTTTGCAGGGCGACTCACCTATCTAGCCATACATTAACTCATCATACTGAGGTAGTCAGGTTGGCCTGGGAGTTCAGCTAGCAAGGGCAGCTGTTCTGATAGGCTCTCCTGTTATAGTTAGGTAAACTGGCATAATTCTAGTCACTAGTTGGCCTGGTGGGTCAGTTTGCAGGGACGGCTGCTCCATCAGATCACGTATCTAGCCATACATTAACTCATCATAATGAGGTAGTCAGGTTGGCCTGGGAGTACAGCTAGCAAGGGCGGCTGTTTTGATAGGCTCTCCTGTCATAGTATAATAATAGGTAAACTGGCATAATTTTACTTTAGTTGGCCTGGTGGATCAGTGTACAGGGGTGGCTGGGGGCTTACTTAAATTCATTAATCATCTAGCCATCCTCATAATGTGGTAGTCAGGTTGGCCTGGGAGTGCAGTTAGCAAGGGCGGCTGTTCTTCTCGGCTCTCCTGTCTTAGTTAGGCAAGTTGGCCTATTTCCACACTAGTTGGCCATGTGAATTACTGTGCATGGGCGGCTGCTCCATCAGGTCATTTATCATACTACTGTGTTGTAGGTTGGGCTATTGTTGACCTTGTTGGCACAGTTAGCAAGGGCGGCTGTTCTATCAGGTTCGTTGATTGTAATACTTTAACATGTTTGGCCATCTTCTGGATAGTTAGCTTGGGTGGATGTTCCAACAGGTTTCGCCTTTGGTGCAATCATTGCTTGTTTGCCGTTTAAACCCTTCATTACTTTATTTGTGCAGTTAGCAGGGGTGACTATCGTATGTTGTACTCTTGCACCACTCTATAGCATGGTTCACTTTTTCCTTTTAGGTTATTAATTCACACCTTGTGACCCTTCTTGTTAAGTTTTCTACAGCAGTTAGCAAGGGTGGCTGCTTAGTGCTACCCTTGATGCTGCTCTTGCCTGGGGTGGGGCAGCATATGTGCTTGCACCCCATATGCTTTTGGCGTTTTCAGTGCCCTCACCTTTACTGGGCCAGACTATGTATCAATCATTTTTCAACTAAATTTGATATTTTAATAAAAGCGGCTATGGGCCTTTGTCCATAGCCATATTAGTCCAAACAATATTGTTTGATCATTGCCCAGTAAACAGAGCTCAGGCAAGGCAGCTTTGGGGTCAAGTTATTTAGGGTTAAAGAGAAAAGGCATCAATAAAATATTTGCCTGCAAATAGGATTTTTATGTCTTTTCTCTGCAGTAATTTTGTTCATTTAATATGATACTCCTGGGGAGGAGTTAGGGGAACCCCCCTCTCATGCTCGCGCGTGGGTCACGTGACAATCCAAGCCATGTGCTCGTCATTCGTCTCGCGTCAGCCGCGGATCAAGACATGTTTTTTGATTCCCTCCTCTTCCCCATGCCTTGTCCACTTGTTTCATTGTGTAGTTAAGTGTCTGTTTTCAGTGCCTCAATCATTTTCAACTAAATTTGATATTTTAATAAAAGCGGCTATGGGCCTTTGTCCATAGCCATATTAGTCCAAACAATATTGTTTGATCATTGCCCAGTAAACAGAGCTCAGGCAAGGCAGCTTTGGGGTTAAGTTATTTAGGGTAAAGAGAAAAGGCATAAATGTATATATGTATAATGTCTCGCTACTTTCGGGGGCGCGTTTCTTTCGGGGGGCTCGCTACTTTCGGGATTTTCAGCAGCCACAAAGTTTTGAAGTTACTTTCGGGGGGTCGCTACTTTCGAGGGATCGTTACTTTCGGAATTTTACGGTATATAGATAAGTGAATATTGGGAGTTTCAGAAACCAATTTAGAGGAGAAAAAATTGCATTAGTTGACGCCAGCAGGTCAACCAAACAAATAATTTCCCATGAGGTACTTGTAGAGTCTATTTTGCATCCGTTGGAATTAGTTCTGCAGCATCGGTAACTGGATCAATATTCTAACACACCGAGGTGCAGTTAGACTCTTTCAATATCTTAGAATGTACGAGTATAAAGCGGTTTTAGAACAGTTCGATGACTAAGTCTTGCTTGAAATAAGTTGGCAAAAATGTTTGACGTCACGGGCGATATATCGGCCCCAGTGCATTGTCAAATATGAATGGTTGGGTTAAGAGAAACAGTTTGCGGTTTTCATGGAATAAGTCAACTAGACTATAACATCTTTGTGGTAAATAAGGTTTATGTATAGACGGTTTGCCGCTGTACGTATATTGTGTAACATGGTAGTCAAAAGCTTAGCATAATAACAATAACTATTTAAAGGGGGGGTGGGGGAGGTCGTATTCGTCGGCTATCTTAAAATGAACCTATAAAAGGTTCCACAGCGGTCAAACGCACTGCGCGCACAGTTCCCGCCAAACCTCGCTGCCAAATGTCTTAAATTGGCGAAGTCCTCCACTTCAAAGCCAAAAGTTAAAAAATTTACTTAAAAGTTAAACTTTGTACGCCGAGTATGCATAGATAATTTAATAATTGTTATCCACCTACTTTATCGGCTCGTGTTTTTTTTTACTTCTGCAAAACGTTTTTTGTCGTTTACGCTTAAATCTCTTGCAAAATTCAAGGCAGCGAAAAACGGTGTGGCGCCGAATTTTTGCGTTTAATCGATGTGAAATAAAAGGTACCTAGTGATGTTACTGTCTAGGGGGGGGGGGGGGGGGGGGGGGGGGGCGGGGGTACTCCCTGAAATTTTTGGTGGGGGTGTGCGGTCTGCTTCTTGAAACCCTTACCCTATTTCAGACCAAAATATGTGACTTTCTATACCCTATTTCAGACCTGGCCCAAAAATCGATACCCTATTCCAGACCAAAACGGTAACGCACATACCTTAATATAGCTTATACATGGGAGTCAAGACCCCATACTAAGACATGCGGGAAGGAACTATTGATAAGATCCTTGCATTTGCTTCCTGGATAACTATTAAACTTCATGCGATGAGTATTCTATTTACTTGCTGGTTTAGTATAAAATACTGAACTAGCACGATCCATCTACGCTGCCGGTTAATACGCTTAGCAGTTGCAACTATACCGGTGAAAAAGATTATATGGGAAAAATAATGGGCGACGCCATTTCTTAGTGTTTGGGATAAAAATGATCAGTTCACAGCGACAGTCTATAAGCTATTGATATTGTAATAACAGATTATCAGTCAGATGATCAGATTATCCAGGTACAAAATTGCCGCCATGCAAAGCAAAAAGATTCAACGAAACGGGAGCGACACCATGTCTGATTCCTGCTGCGTTTTTTTTTACCACTTTCTTATCTGTTGGTTTAGGTGTAGTTTTTGGATCATTATAAGCACACAGGTCAGGTTCGCTTGCCCACGGATCCTTTTCATTGCTACAAAACGGATTGAATTCACTGATGACCTTGTTGTATATACCGTCAGCTATCTCTGATTTGTTGCAGTTGGCCTCCCATGTCGCGACTGCACAGAGTTTGGCTTTACCACGTTTTCTATTACGAGGAAACCAAACAAAAAGCACACAATTAAAATAAAGCAGTCATTTTGTCTGGCGCGAGAGACAGAAATAAGTGACGAGGGTGATCGTCGGAAAGTTTGAAATGAACCCTTTCACTCCCAAGAGCGCTAAGTTCAGAACTGAGGAAAAAATATTGAAATGTTTTGAAAATTTGTCAAAAACAAACAATTTCATTTGAAAGTGCCACTCAATAGCTTTTATTTGAATGGTCACACACTAGGGATTCATCCACAGACCGTAAAGTTACAACCATATTTATTGACTCTAGCTAGGTTTGACTCTGGGAGTGAAAGGGTTAAACGATACCAAAAGTTTGTTTTGTGGGTACCAATTCTAAAACAAAAATAGTTCCTGTCACATGTTTTCAGGCTCATCCTAAAAGTTTCCGGAATAACTCTTAACGGTGGTCATTTTATTGATTTAAACACCATAAGCGTACCAAACCACACATGTTAACCCCTAAAAATACGACGATCATCTCCGTCACTTTTCCCTCCAGACATTCGAACCGAACATTCCATACCGATGACGTAGCTCTACAAATATGTTCCTGATTTGCTGCAAGAGAAGGTTATCCTATCTTGTTGGCTGTTACTTGAACATAGAAAATCTCAACCGAGCAACGACCAATCATAAACATGGATACGAATCTAAGGCGTCTCTCGAGTGGCGAAACTAAGAATTGAGTGCGCGAAAAGAGATTAGACAAAATCAAGAGAGGATGATCTGAGATAAGAATTCCCCGTGCCCCATATATGCTATTTTTTATTTCCTTCTGATCGAGGCTCCAACATCACGTTACTCGAACTGACCAATCAGGTAGCGTTTTAAAATAGCTCAGCTATGGACTGAAGAAAATATATATAAGAAAAGAAAAATTGTCGTGTTATACTTGCACAGAGATGACTTCGATGTATCATTGGAAAAAGTTGTGGCGAAGTCAGTTATTGCACTTGTCGACTTTCCTCTTGTGGACGCTGGAACATGGTGATAGAGAAAACATCAGAGGTATCTCCAGGTCTAAACCACTGCAGTAAAGCAACTGAATCTCCTCAATATTCGCCACTTCCAGTTTCTTCGAATTACCTAAACACGTCTTGGCTTTCTTTTTGGAGAGGTAGTACAAGTTCCAAAATTGCTGCCTTTTTTAAATAAATAAATACATAACATTTAAAATAAAGAAATTCAACAGCAAGTCAAAATTAACCCTTACGTTTCATGATTCCCTAATGCATTACACTTACAATGCATTGCTACTTACCCACAGTCTGCAGTGGGTTCTTTATACAACTTCTTAAAGAATTGTGATTCGTACTCACGGAGAGTGCAGTAATATTCCATGAAGCTGCAGTTGCCGACGGCTGGCAGCTCAGCCTCACACTGCTGCAGACAACCTAAACAATCAATCAATCAATCAATCAATCAATCAATCAATCAATCAGTCACTCACTCAGTCTATATATATATTTATTATATACATACAGAGATTTACTCACTTGAAAGCCGCCGAAGTAAATTTTCGTTCGCAAGCTGATGTAAGCAGGTGTAAGCCAATCAAATGACGCGTATCGCTTTTTTCACGTGTGAGAAAAATGATACGTCCAATTTTTTTGACGTGTGAGCCGTAACGAGTTGATGTTTTCATAACTTTCATTCAAGGCTGATTGGCGGCGTTTCGCATCGACACACGTTTTTCGCCAGTTAAAATTTATAGAATTTTCAGCGTTTATGTTTACTTTTCTCTAAAAACATCAGTGAAAGGCGTTTTGCTGCCTACAATTCTTTGGTGGAAGATTACGTCGAAAGTCTGGAAAACAAGAACACAAAAGAAAATTGGAAGCGGGACGTTGAATTGTTGAAAGACTTGAGAAACGAAAACACGTCGAGCAAGAGTTGTACACTACGGCACCAGAAGAACTGGACAAGA
This sequence comes from Desmophyllum pertusum, assembly GCA_029204205.1. Classification (NCBI taxonomy): domain Eukaryota; kingdom Metazoa; phylum Cnidaria; class Anthozoa; order Scleractinia; family Caryophylliidae; genus Desmophyllum; species Desmophyllum pertusum. The sequence continues at coordinate 198,732 of MU825910.1, forward strand.
CAAGTGTCTCGCAGAGTTTATTCGCTCTGTTAGACGTAAAGATGGAGAAGATTACGAACCCTCAAGCTTAAGAATTCGAAGCCTCGAGTCGAGTTCAAGTTTTGAGAGGCATTTTACCCGGCTAGTGTCATACACAGGCATACAATTTGAGTTGATTCGAAAATGTCTATAGTCAAAACAAAAAGCACTAAAAAATCTGGCCGCGGTAACAAGGAAAAAGCCAAAGCTAAGGTCAGGCTCCAATTTACACTTTATATTTCATGTTTGTGTTTTATTTCACTTGCATTTGTGATAAAAATTTGCCATTAAACTGGGTTTTAAATCTCTGTATGTATATAATAAACATAATACAACATGGAAAGTGCTTTATACGGTATTTACGCACTCGTTGGTTTGTATCAGAAATCTCACTCGTTCGCTGCGCTCACTCGTTCGATTTCTGACACATCACCAACTCGTGCGTAAATACCGTACGCGCGCACTTTCCATGAAGTATTCTATATATATATATATCAGTCGTCAGTCTGTCTGTCTGTCTGTCTGTCTGTCTGTCTGTCGTCTGTCTGTCGGTCTGTCTGTGAGTTTCTGTCAGTTACAATTTTTAAATCGTTGATTCTTCCCTTATTCGATTATTGTGATGTAGTTTGGACAGGTCTAAACAAGGGCCTGTCCGACAGAGTTGACAAACTCTATAATCGAGCAGCTCGGATCATCATTCAAAGTGACTGGGAAATTAGATCTGCTGACATTTTAAGGATGCTTCAGTGGGACACTCTTGGAGTTCGACGTGAACATCAACACTGCAAATTATGATGCATAAAATTATGCAAAATAAAGCTCCAGAGTACCTCATTGAAGTAATTAACCTGATTCGTGACGGTATTGCTTACAACCTCAGGGACTCTAGCTACAATTTAGCACTCGTGAAACCCAAAACCGAAAACTTGAAAAAGAGTTTTTCATTTCGTGGGGGCTAAATTGTGGAATTCTCTTCCAAAAAAAGATCAAATCAGATCAGTCTCTTGAGTCATTCAGTAAGTGTCTAGGCACAATCGGTCTTCGGAATATATACATACATATGTAATTGTAGTAATTTTTATTGGCACGGCTTTCTTGGAAAACCAATTCCATATAATTGAAGAAATTCCGTGTTTAAATAAACTGTACGTCTGTCTGTCAGTCAGTCAGTCATACAGACAGTCACTCAATTAGTCAGTCGGTCAATCAATCAATCACAATCAATCAAATAATCAATTTGGTCGGTGGTTCTGTCCATCCTTTCGTCAACACACGATCTGTGCAAAATTTTCGCGATATTTGTGATGGAAAAAGCAGCAGTAGCAAAAACAAACAGAAAACAGATGTAAGTGTATACAGACCTATACAGTAAACAAGGCTAGAGCAGTCAGTGTTGCACATTCGATTCAGGGGGACTGTCATACGCGTTACTAGTCCAGTTCTAGTGTTTGCGTGACACAGAGAGGGCCATAACTGGCCACATCCACATCCTGTTTTTCTGAGAATCAAGTGACCTTTAGCTATTTACGGTATGTGCCTTTAGAGATTTTATAAATTTGGCGATTTTTAAATTAGTGATTTTTCATGAAAGCCCAACTTCGCTGGTTGCTAAAAACTAGTAACGTTAAGGTAGACTAGGATAGGATAGGATGGAATAGAAAAGGAAAATAAAATAAAATGAATAAATGGAGTAAGTGGACCTGTTTAGTTTAGAACGTTTCTCGGAATTTGTGATAATTTCTTTAAATTCGTAAATAACTTTGTTGTTGTGAATTAAAATCGGACTGATCTAACTTACAGTGCAGTGGCTCCGATGGCGTGATTACCCTTAAATTCCAAGTGTTTCTTTTTCCTCTATACTGCTATATGTATGTTCCGTGATGTGAGACCAAACCCCAGAGCCCCAGAACGAGGAGATGTGTGCCGCGTCAAGAGCATCGGGCAATACCGCGCGCGGGAGGCAATCGATCGAGGGCTTTATATCATTGTCGACTATCTTCGTTGCAATTGAATTGGTCATACTACTCACTACTTTCAAATGTCCCTCAGCTGGTATACCAACCCAAAGACAAACGGAACTCAGTAGAATTAGATTGTTGTGAACTGGAAGTCGTCACAACATGCAGCTATTATAATGATAACCTTAAGGAATGCTTCTGTATTGACTGGTGTATGGTAGTTACTATATGAATTATATATATCTTTTAATATTTTCTATCGTTATCATGGACACAAACTGAAATACTATGATGTCGTGCCTCAGTCATAATGCGCACACGCTGCACGAGTGTTATTATACCAAATCAGTAACGAGTCTCCCGATGGAGTATTTTTTGAGATTCTATAAATTACGGAGACATTTTACTCACCCAAAGCAACAGCAGCTGCAAATACAAGAAATCGTGGCTGCTGCGTGACTTGAAATCGCCAAACAAACGAACGACGAAGCGGGAAAAGTGACTTTCATTTTCACCTTTTGACGATTTCCAACGTACCGCACCGTTACTTGCTAACGAAATGTCGACTGATCTTCTGTTGTATGATAACGGTGCATGCGAGAATATGAAATCACAAATTGTACACTCGGTTATTTCTAGGAATTGAGGAAAATGTGCAAATGTTGCATATATTTGCTGTAGCCCATCCCTCCTCGCACTGCATCCTGGATAATTAAAAATCCAATCGCTTTGCATAATGTTTCCAATCAGACTTCCGTGTTGCAAAAATAGGGTTTAAACGACGGTGATTTTTATTATTACTGGGTATAATATCAAGTCCAGTAGATGCTGACGTTTTAAACTCAAGCACTGGACTATAAAGTTGTAAAAGACGTTCTGTGACCGTAGAATATACCAAGCCATGCATGGCTCATCTTCACTCAGAGTCCTCAAGATCTTGGTGGTTTTGTTTTGCTCGTTTACATGGTTATGTTATGGCGCGGATTTGCTTGATGCGACGAAGTTCAGCCAAACACTGTCTAAACTGGCTACAGAAGGACTAGGTGTAGCTGACCTGCAGGTATTGAACTAACAGTTAATTAAACATTATAAAGTTAGACTTTACGAGGAACATTATAACTTTTATATACCACAAATTTTTTAAAGTTTTACGTCTGTGCTATACGGATGTTTCTTGTTGATAAACATTGACGTCATTTTTGATCACGTGCACCAAAATCACTCTTGTGGTTGGCAAAAGAGCTTGGTCAGCTTGCGAGCAGGTGAAATCCTTTGCTTACGGTCGAATTTCCAACATGATTTTCGATATGTTTCAGTACTGGAATTTCCTTCAAACTTTCCGCCTGGGCGCTTCACGAGACAGCTCTGAAAACAACATATTTTCGATCATAAATTACCGTAATATAAACAGTCCACGATACAGCCTTTTGAAATTTTGAAAATGTCGTTACGTTGCATATTAAAATAAGAAGTTTAAAAAAGCAAATAGCTAACGAAGACGTTTTCTTGTTGTTATATTTTTCTTCTTGTATTTATATGTATACTACATGATGTGCGTTTCTATTCACATGTTTGTAACCATTTATTTATTTCAGCCGTTTATCCTCCGAGTATATAAAAGTTTGTTGTAGTAGTTCTATTTCCTGTTGTCATTATATGCTATTGACATGCTATATTTAGTTGCCATAGCAAAAAAATGTCGTTACGTTGCATATTAAAATAAGAAGTTTGAAAAAGCAAATAGCTATACTAACGAAGACGTTTTCTTATTGTTATATTTTCTTCTTGTATTTATATGTATACCACATGATGTGCATTTCTATTCACATGTTTGTAACCATTTATTTTTTTCAGCAAGAGTTCGATCAACTTCAATTTAACGAGGAGCCAGTTAACGGAACAGAGATCATCCTTTCTTTAACTGCCAACATTACTAACAAATTCAAGGAGAGATTTAATGTAGTACGACAACTCAAACAAGCTGTGGAGGATGCATACAGCAGATCCCAATCGTACTCTCGACAGTGGCAATGCTGCAGAACACAGGATTTTTCCTACAATCTGGAATACGATTCCAGATTTCGCCAAAAAGTGGACGTCACAAAAGCTTGCCTTAAGACTTCAGGAAGTGCCCGGTCCAATCTTCGATACTTGGACGACTCGTTTGTCAAAACAATGGAGCAAATGCTTAATGATTTCCCTTTTATCAAGTGGCAATACTTTGGCTCTGAGGAAGGAATGTTAACAGTATTTCCAGCATTTGAAGATAAAGCTACATGTCCAGGTTACGATCCTCGTTATCGACCATGGTACGTGGAAACAGCCACACCTGAACCTAAAGACGTTGTTCTTGTTATTGACACCAGTGGATCGATGAGTACCACTCTAATGAACGTGGCTAAAGAAGCAGCAAATACAGTTCTAAGTACAATGAACCCGCGGGACAGGGTGAGTATGAACACACAAGTATTGAAAATACATTTGTGGAACCTATATAAAATTAATATATTGTTGTCAGTTTGCTTGACTAAACAGTGACAATCACTGCCGAAGTCGAAATCGCCTTTAATGTATCAATTGGTTTTATATTTCCACTTTAGATTGGATTGGTATCAGTATGATTTTGTTTAAGGGTGTATTCGAGTAAATACTTCAAAGGAACTAATATGTCACGATACTTTAAATCATTTTTGCCATGTACAAAATTACCTTCAAATTGAAGAAAGCTTCAAAATAATAGTTTACTAAGGTAGAAAAACACCAAAGAGGTGATAATAAACCAAACAGGAACAAGGATGGTTGAGGATGGAAAAGATTGAGACGGATTGCAAATGACAAACTTGAAAAAGTTAGGCTAAATGTTTCAAGATGCCTGAGTACGTAGCTCCTTTAAATTGGTTACTTTTTATTTAATCATTTTTTTCTGTTCAGTGAAAAGTAAAGGAATTGAAGCGTTGTAACAATTGCTATAGTCAGTATTTACAACGCTTTATTTTTTCTCTGTTTCAGGAGTGACTAATTACGCAAATGCATTCAATGCCGCTTTCCGTTTACTGAAAAAATCCTATCCTGGCCAAGGCAGTACCAGGAATATGGTGATCATATTTCTGACCGATGGTACGCCTAGCGATGATAAAACAAACATTATGCAAACCATCAAGGACAGAAATGCAGAGCTGCACAATAAGGTGATAATAATGACATATGGAATACTGGTCAATAAGAATATCCTTCTGGACATTGCAAATCAGGATGGTACTTCTTATGGTGTGTCTATGTCCCCGGGTGTAACTGTAAGTTGAGTTTCTATTTCAGGTTTTTACTACTTAGTTTTGAGCTCTCTCCTCCTCTTTCTTCTCCTCCTCCTCCTTCTTCTTATTCTTCTTCTTCTTCTCCTCTTCTTGTTCTTTTTCTTCTTCGTCTTCGTCTTCGTCTTCGTCTTCGTCTTCGTCTTCGTCTTCGTCTTCGTCTTCGTCTTCGTCTTCGTCTTCGTCTTCGTCTTCGTCTTCGTCTTCGTCTTCGTCTTCGTCTTCGTCTTCGTCTTCGTCTTTAAACGTGTAATAAAACAAGCTATAGATTAGCTAAACGTTCACAAGGTTTATTAGACTAAACCTAAACTCCGGACCACGAGGTCTTATCTCTCACACTTTATGTATGGCGCACGTAATCTCTTTCGCTTTACACCTTATGTATGGCGCCCGTAATGTCTTTCCCTTACAAACGCAAATATTGAAATTAAATCATGTGCTTACTATTGTTATTTTATTTTATTTTTTAAAGCCTGGGAAATTTACAAGTGTCTCAGACACAGATAATCTACGGAATGCCATGGCAACGTACTACGACTCCTTTTCGAAAAATACGGAAAGCAACAATCCTATCATCTCTGTCCCTTACATAGATGCCGCCGGCCTCGGTAAGCTTAAAACGTTTGTATACTTCCTTGGTAACTGAATTTTTAAAAACAATGTCAATAAAATAAAACGTCCTGAGGTTTGATTTTCACTAGGGACGCAAGCATAAGAGCAAGTGTAAGAGTCCATATCTTATTATCCATTTGCTCCTCTGTGGGGCATCGACCAGGATCCTCCACTCACCACGATCCTGGGCTCTGCATTCAATGTCATTCCAGTAATACCCCAGTTACCCTAGGTGCTGTAATTCTTGTTCGGTGGACCTTCTCCAGTTGTTTTTAGGTGTTCCTTGCTTCATCTTTTCTTGCGGGATCCAAAAGAGACCTTGCCTGGTTACATTATCTCGTGGTCATGATCAAGAGTCTAATATATAGGTAACCTATTAATTATTAATTTTTATATTCAAGGCCTCTTGACCACAATTGCTTTACCTTGTTACCATAACAACAAGTTCATCGGTGTAGTTGGTACAGACATCAGTATGGAAGATATCCAGTCCCAAATAACATACTTCAAAAAAGGGCAAGCAAGTTATGCTTTTATGGCGAATAGTTTTGGAAGGGCCATGATACATCCGCTCCTGCCAACTCCTTCAGGTGCCTTTGAAGATCCCATTGTTATGGACATAGCGACGTTGGAACCTGAGACAGAGTTTGATGACGTGATCGCATCTATTAAAAGGTTTGTCTCGTCACTACTAATATATATAATGTTTTACCATATTTTACCATGATTTCTACCACTGATACAATTATAATTGAAGATTGGAACATTACGATAATGATAATTTTTACGCGTGATCACGTTGACCTTCGGAAATCTTTCTTCTGTACACTATCAGAAATATTTTGCACATTAGCCTCGCGATAACGTTCGTTCTGAAATCTTTGGAAGTCTTCGGGTCAACTTTGACATTTTCGGATCGTCGGATTGTTCGGATAAATTTTGCCCTCCACGAACACAAAAGTGCCTCTGTCTTAGCAGAAGTTTGGTCTTAGCCAATAAGCATTCGATAGTGTTGTCCTCTCAGTGTTATTATTTTGTTTTTAAAGAGGTGGACATGGACAGAAAACATTTGTATCAAATCAATTTCTGGCGCGCGGTGGTAGAGTGGAAGAAGGAGTAACAGCTGTAGAGTTAAATTCAACTTACCACTGGAAATCGGTTCCGGAAACCAGCTTTACCGTTGGAATAGTAGTTCCTGTTGGTGACACAGACGATACACTAGCAGAACAAACAATTCATTCAGGTACGTAAACCGTTAATTCAATAAATTAACCTGTTATGTTAGGTTCGTATAGCGTAAAATTTCAATAAAGGGCCTCCCAAAAAATACTCTTCCAAAACTCAGAGGCACAAATCCCTTCGATAATGAGTCCCCAAGAATATAAGCTCATAGGTTTATTTATATGTCGTTACTATGCAGTATGCTTAGGGATGTTTATTTGACGACTGTATAACTTGTTTTGTGTTTCATATCATTATGTTTAGAGAGTTTTACCATGCAGTATTCGTGTATGGACCTAAAAGTTTCCAGACACAAAATCGATATCCCCTCTAAATATAAGCCCAAACCCCTCTCCCCACCGTTACGAAAATCAGCCTACGTAAAAGGCTTCTTGAACAAAAGTAAACCCAGGGCTTATCGATAAATCATCGGGATTTTAATTTACGGTATCATGAAACAAACGTCGTATTGCACTGAAACCCGCATAAAAGCACAGTCGGCTAGACAGAAATGCTTATTTCCATTATTGCTACATTAACCTTTTTTTCTTACTTTGTTTGTCAGAAAAAACGTTTTCATACCATCGTCTTGACTTGGTTAAACCTGAATATCCATGTGTCCACTTCACCAGATATGCATCAAAAGGTAATATAATATCTTTACAGAGTCTGCAGTGTTGCATGCCTCTGATTCGCGTAAAATATTTGTGGGCCCAAATTTTGTTTATTTTGCTAAAATATCTGTCATCATAAACACTCTTGTTCTTCGGCCATCTTAGCTTAATTAAGAACAAACACAAATAGCAGATATAAACATTATACCACAACGCATGTTGTAAAAAAATTACTTAACGTTTCGTATGCTACACAACATACATCTTCAAAAGTGACAGATGAAATTGAAATTACAAAGAAATATCTATGCAATCAGTTTAGTTTTATATAAGTGCGGACAGTGATTTTTATTCCTACCACATTTTGTCAATGCAAGCCTCACCAAACGTCAAAAGCGCCATCTTTCCTGCCTCGCAGCAGAACAAATGAGACAAACGTCATTTATTTACGCCGCCATTTATCTGAAGGATACAGAGATGATTATTCTCACTTTGTTCCGTCAACTACCACGTGATTGAAATTCAGCGTGGTTAACCAATGATCTCTCATCGTTTGTTGTTTTCAAAGGGCGGGCACAATTATCACAAGGAAAATTTGGCGGAAACACAGTTTGTAGTGATTTTTGATAGAGCCAAACAAATTTTGTCAAGCTAGTGCGGATGGGTTCACGTTTAACTTTCTCAATGTTGCTTTAGGCACCGTGGTGAAATTTAGTGCTGAGGCTTTCACCGATCCATTCAACTACTTGGTTTAAAGGAAACGATTTCTAGTGTAAACGCATACGAAGCGTACATGACAACGAGAGGTGCAACCAACCCCGGATTCAAACCAGGCATACGGGATACAGTTGTAGCTACAAGAAAGGTGGACGACATTTGGCTTAGAGAGTCAAGGGAAAATGCAAATTATCTGGGTTGGCGATACGTTGGAACAGGAAATGGTGTGTTTAGAATGACGCCTGGAACTCTGTTAGCGAAGTCGTATGACCCAACCAAACAACCATGGTAAAGTATTTAGTTTTGATCTCTTAACTGACGAGAGGTTACGATGGTGGATAGACAAAAATAGTGGCGACAACGTCCAATGCAGTTCAGTATAGTGCAGCTCAGCGCGCTTCAGCTCAGCGCACGTCAGTGTAGTTCAGTGCAATACAGTACAGCTCAGTTTAGTGCAGTGCAGACTGCAGTGCAGTGCAGTTCATAGATGTTATTAAACTAGCTTGTTCGGTCCGTATTGAGAAAATATTGGTCGAGTTCTTTTTTGCAAGTTTTTTTGCAAAAAAGAACTCGACCAATATTTTCCCAATACGGACCGAACAAGCTAGTTCATTAAAGTTTTTATTATAATGGCTTTTTAAAAAACTTGCTGATAAATTAATGCAACCATTCTCGGCTAACGCGCGCGCGCCAAAGCTAAGCATATTCTTGCATTTTTCAGGCCACTTTGCGAAAAGTTTAACCAAAATAATCCGCCAGACACGAGGAAAACATGTTTCTGCTTAATATAAAACAGTTTTCTTTTGTTCAATGTTTCATAAAAGGAATTCGGCGAAATGAGTTCGTGAGCGGTCCATCTTTGCGGTCCGTATTGCAAAATTCGGAACGCTCAGGAAACCAATCAGAATGCTCCTTTTCGTTGTGGACCAGTTTGCCATATAATAAAGTGCAATACGTACATGCAGTTCAATTTAGTTCAGTGCAGTGCAGACTGAAGTGCTGCGCAGTGCAGTGTAGTACAGTGCAGTGCAATGTAATACAGTATAAAGTGCAGTGCAGTACAGTACAGTACACTCTAGTGCAGTTCCCGTGCAGTGCAGTACAGTTCAGTTTAGTTCAGTGCAGTGCATACTGCACTGCAATGTAATACAGTAAAGTGCAGTGCAGTAGTACACTCTAGTGCAGTCAGCCGACAATGCAGTGTCAGTACAGTGCAGGGTACTCAGTTCAGTGTAGTTCAGTGCAGTTCAGTTCAGTGTGTAGTTCAGTGCAGTTCAGTGCAGTGCAGTGCAGTGCAGTACAGTGCGGTGCAGTACAGTTCAGTTCAGTGCAGTGCAGTGCAGTGCAGTGCAGTGAAACTGCAGTACAGTGTGGTGCAGTACAGTTCAGTTCGGTGCAGTTCAGTTCAGTGTTGTTCAGTGCAGTGCAGCACAGTGCAATGTAGTACAGAGCATAGAGCAGAGCAGTATATCACAGTGCAGTGCAGTGCAGTTCAGTTCAGTGTAGTTTAGTGCAGTGCTGTTCAGTACAGTTCAGTGCAGTGCAGTGCAGTGCAATTCAGTGTAGTTTAGTGCAGTGCTGTTCAGTACAGTGCAGTGCAGTGCAGTGCAGTTCAGTGTAGTTTAGTGCAGTGCTGTTCAGTACAGTTCAGTGCAGTGCAGTGCAGTGCAGTTCAGTGTAGTTTAGTGCAGTGCTGTTCAGTTCAGTGCAGTGCAGTGCAGTTCAGTTCAGTGTAGTTTAGTGCAGTGCTGTTCAGTTCAGTGCAGTGCAGTGCAGTTCAGTGTAGTTTAGTGCAGTGCTGTTCAGTTCAGTGCAGTGCAGTGCAGTTCAGTGTAGTTTAGTGCAGTGCTGGTCAGTGCAGTTCAGTGCAGTGCAGCTCAGTGCAATGTAGTACAGAGCATAGAGCAGAGTAGTATATCACAGTGCAATGAAGCTCAGTACAGTGCAGTTCAGTTCAGTTCAGTGTTGTTTAGTGCAGTGCAGCTCAGTGCAATGTAGTACAGAGCATAGAGCAGAGCAGTATATCACAGTGCAGTGAAGCTCAGTTCAGTTCAGTGCAGTGCAGTGCAGTGCAGTGCAGTGCAGTGCAATTCAGTGTTGCGTAGTAAAATGCATAGCATAGCATAATTATTGTTAACAATTAGATTATTCGCTCTCAATTTCTATGATGTGATAGTTGATTCCGCCTACGGCCTCATCAACTATCACATCATAGAAATTGAGAGCGAATAATCTAATTGTTTTAGTAAAAATCATAACAATTGTCTAGTATTAACTCTAAATCTTCTTTTGAAACTTGGGAGAAACGAGAAGAAACCACAATTTTGTAGACGACCTCCAGCCACTGCACACTAATATAACAATAGAGTGTTTCTGTCGAGGAACTATCGGCTGATAGTTGCCCGCGGAAATTTTATGTTCTAAAAAACAAATATCAGCCCGAGAACGAAGTTCGAGGGCTTATATGCTAGTTTTTTAGAACATAAAATTTCCAAGGGCAACTATCAGACCGATAGTTCCGAGACAAAAACACTCTATTGTCGTTATTGTTCACCACTAAATTTTCCGCGCGGCGGCCTACAACTGAAAACGACATGAATTTATTTATTTCGATTTCTAACACACTGCGACACTTGGAGCTTAAAAAATAGTTTTGCATTTCAACTGTTGTCTCGTAAATACGTACAAAACTTTAGGTTAAACTTCGGTATTACTTTTTCAAAAGTTATAAATCGACTGAGTGATTTTTCAGTTCCATTTAAATGAAGCATGATTTGAATGAAAAACGGCGCCAAAACATCTGGCGCGGGTTCCGCCAAGATGAATGAAAAGAAAGCAGGACAAAGTTTTCTTCGGATTATTTCTTCGCTCAATCTCTTCTAAAGTTTATTACCTGACAGTGTCTCTCCGCGGATGAACACTATCGCGTCACGTGTTCGATTTAAGCCAATCAATCAAAGAAAATTTAGTGGTGAACTATAATGGCTGATAGTGTACGAGTAGCTCAGCCAATCAGATTGTCTCATTTGCATTACTAGTATACTAGTTGAGTTTTACTAACATACATATAATAGAAGGGAATTAAGGGCAGAGCAGTGCACAGCAGGGCACAGCATAGCATGGCACCATAGTTAATAGAGGGAAATGGTTATGAAGCCCAGCAAATTTCAAAGGAGCAAACAAAGACGCCAAGATTTATGTTGGAAGGTCCACGACCCTGCACAATCTTTTGTTTTGCGCTCATACACTATGGATGAATTACGTAATCGAAACGTTTCTATTGGTTAGTTGCTTGAACACACGTAAACACCTATTGTATTTTGTCAGGTTCGTGCAGGTCAAGGCCAACAAATGCGAACAAAAACATATAACAAAGACTTTTGCCGGCTTCATAACCATTCCTTTTATTAACTATGATGGCACACACAGTATCATAGCATCACCAAAGTCAATCATATCTCCTTTCCATGGGTTAAGGCAACACATAGTAAACTATCATTCCTTCTTAGGTACCACACAGCAATAAGCAACAGAGGATTAGTTGCCTTGACAACTCCTTATATGGATGCCGGTGGAGCAGGAGTTGTGATAACCGCTGCTCATACCCTTTATTACGGGAAAGCAGATCACGTGCATCACACTAACGATCAAGTCATGGGAGTTATGGGTGCGGACTTTTCCCTTGTATACTTTCACAGGTAGGTATTTACCATCCTGATTATTTCCCTTCATCGTTTACTATTTAACAGATAGCCGAGAAGAGAAAAGAGAAAAGGTAAAGCCATTCAGTATATTAGGCTATTACATTGTCATAAAATGAACACAACGGGATTGTGAGACCATGAGAGAAATTAAATTTAGAGGCGAGTGATTTCCATATCTCTCAAGTGTTTTGAAATGACCGGAGTGTTTTTATGTCTGTCTAATACATGGCTTTAATTTTTCTCTGATGCTTTATGATATAGATATATCCCTCTATTCATTAAAATTACAAAATGATAATATTCACAAGCTCAAGGCCAAACGATTCAATAATTTGCCATAATAAATATTTTGTGTTGTATTTGACGTGTTTTACAGACTCCTGACAAATACCTATTCCAAGTGTAAAGAGAGCGGCTACAACTGTGTTGTGCTTGATAAAGCTGGCTTTGTTATTATGCACGATGATTTCCTATCCCCGGACATAACTTCCAAAACACTAGAATACGTTCACATCACCGAGAAAGACAAAGACATGGCCGAGGATCTGATTCACAGGGGATATATGGTGAAAAAGCAATGTCGAGATTTGGGGAAGCTCAAACTGGAGACCTTTTTTGAACTTCAGCTACCGCGTGGTGTAAACACGTTAGACAATGGCCTACGTTGCAAAAGATACCAGCTCTCTCAAGTGGATAAAAGTAATGTGCTTTTAGGTATGTTAATGTTTTGTTATCATTGTTTCCCTTCAACTTTAGCCCACTTTTAATTAGTACAGGAAAAAAAAAAATCTTCCTCTAACAGATTAGTTTTCACCAACAACTATCAGCTCTTGTAATCTTTGGATTATTATATTTTAATCTTTGGATTATTATATTTTTATTTTAAGTATATAGTACCCGGCAACTATAGGTGGAGGGTTGGAGGGGGGAGGGGTGGGGTTTGGAATCTAATATCACTTTTAAGTTAGCACACTGAATTAATGTTAATTGCAACAAACATCGAATTAAGTGAAAGATAACAAGCTACTCACAGCTTTCTGACGGCGATGAAGACGATCGCAACGACGATAATAACGGTGACGACGGTGCTGATGATGGTAATGATGACCATAATGATGATGATGATGATGATGATGATGATGATTAAGATAAGAACGGTGACGAGGTGACGACGTAGATAATGTTGTTGATGATGACGATGATGACGACGATGACGACAAAGATGACGATGATAGTGACGGCGACGATGATTACAGAGTAATTACAGAGTACAAGACTTGGGTGATTTTAAATTCAATAATTACTTTCAGGTATTAAATAGGCTCGATTACCAGCCGCTGTTCGGGAAAATGAGCCCACGCTCATCCCCGAAGGCACGGCTGGAGTCGTGAGCTTGGCATTGTTCATTTCCACCAATGAGAAACGTGCCTGCCACGAATCAAGCAGGCATAAATTATCTTTCACGGATGCAAAGCAGTTGTTTGGGCTGGCGTTCGATCGTCTTCAAGATACATTTAGCCTTGAAACTCTCGAAGATATTTGCAATAGGAATCGTTAATGTCAATTAATGGGCATGATGTCTTTGTAATTCAACCGACAGGATGGATTTTTCATCCGCACCAGGAAATACATCACGGAAAGTTCGCGCTAAGCCGGGGAGCGAAGCCACTACAACCGCACAAGGCAACTAATGAGATCCATTTGGACATTCGACATGTACTATACAATACATAAAACAGTCGGTAAACTTGTGTGATGAATTTTATCTGGGATTTGATGTAAAATCGTGTGGTGCCAGAACGCGAACGTCTCTGGCGAAATTGCATCAAAACATTGTTTCTTCAGTGTTTCTTGTTACGGACTGGTCCATTGTTACATCTTGTAATATTTTTCATCCCGGTTTTCAGTCATATAGCTTCACAATAAAGGCGAGAAATCAACATCCTTCGCGGAATATTTCTGATCAGATCATTTTCTTTCGAAAATATAAGAGATAATAGAAAATAAGCCGGAGTAGCGTTACATAAATTAATTTTTTTGATTACGTCACAGACACGGCCGTTCGCTCACGCGTCCAGCCGTTCTTCTCGGGGAGGAACGAAGACCGGACTCGAGAGAGCGGCGGAAATCGAGCCTAGGTATTAAATTGCAAGAAAAGAACTGTTCATCCAAGTCTTGCACGTGTTCCACTGATAAAGAATGTTCCACTGAACAAGGTTTGACCTGTCAGTGCCCATGCTCCTCGCAGCTTGATTTCCATTACTGTAGACACGAGTTCCAACCAGCAGGTAAATGTCACCGGAACGCCGTCTCTCGTATTTGAAACTTAATTTAGTATGCTTCGAACGACGCGTAAGCGGCCACTCAAAAATGTCAAGCCTACGTCGCTTACGGGAGGTCAGACACATAAGCCCTGTTTTACGAGCTACGCGGAGTTGTGAACTAATAACTAATTCTCGCAAAAAAAACGTTCCTGATTCAAATGAGGACATTTTTTAAAGCGCAACTAACCCCCCAATTTTTTTTTCTTCTCTTTAAAATCTATCTATTGCCCCGATCACGTCTGCGAAAAAATTATCGTGATTGATAAAATCCCCGCGTTTCTACAGTTGTTTAAAGTCAGGCTTTCCATGTTCACCACCGCGCAAATGGGAGTCCTGGGTCGAGCAATGTGACGTCAAAGCAGGAGTGTGATTTTATCATGTTTACAAGCATTTGACTGGGAATCCTTCGAGCGTAGATATTCTTTTCGTTATTTCCGAGCCGTTTTATTTTTCGAAAGCCACAGAATTTTAACACAAACTAGATATGTCATCTAGTGACTCAAATTCGGAGTCTAGTTACAATTCGGAAGACTATGACACAAAAATGTTGAGATCGAAGTGGAAGATGCACGGTCGCAAGCTTCCCGTGACGATCGAAGCACACAGATGGGATGGCTTTCGCTTATGCCGACGAACCGTATGTGGACGAGGAATGGCTGAAGAAATACAAAAAGGAGGAAGAAGAAGAAGACAAGAAGCTAGAGGAAGCAATTTAAGCTAGACTTGACGGCAAAGAAAGAGTGGATTCTTGGTTAGTCTTATCACTAATACTTGTCAAACCAGATGTAAACAAATAGACTCGCAATCGATACTTCAAGCAGCAATGCACCTGGAATGGACAACTAAATGCGAAAAGGAGGTCAAAGCGAACGAAGAGTCGAAAAGAAAGCACAAAGGACCGCTTAGATAGCACTGAAGAAGTCAGTCAATGGTAAGCAATTATTGTCACCTATAGTACTCCCATGCATCGATATGCGCGAGCCGAATGATCATTTATATTTTTGCTTTAGCGAGTATGTATTTTGTAAAGCAATGGTTATTCTGTTAAATGCCAGCTTTTCACCATTTAGAGGGTTTTGATTTTTACAAAGCCAAGTAACTGTCGCAGTTTTTCTCTCGCTCGCGGCTTTTTTCGATCGATTGAAAATCGGCTTGCTCCGCGCGGCTTGCTCGGGCCTGGAAATTGAAGCCATAAAAAACAAGCTGAAAGGAAACAAGCCACATCACTACAGTTTTGACATCCTCAAACGTTTGTCGTTGCTACTCCAAATAACCACCATAGTGAACTAAGTTAATTTTGAAGTAAAAAAACCGTCAAATAAATAACACTTTTTAAACCTCGATAAGCGAAGTGGACCTGTTCCCTCTGTAGTCCGCATTGATATTACGATGAGTATACGGTTTATCACACTGCTTATTTCCCGGCCTCAGAAAAACTTTGGAGTTCAAATCTTTTGTCATTTTTCCTATTTTATCCTTCGAAAGAAATTCGTCTTTGACTTTCATCAATATTCCTGAAATTGCTTCGCACGAGGGTGAAATGTTAACGCCATTACAGATGCGCGATACTACGGATGAATGCTCGGATTCTACGCTCGCGCTACTGAATTTCATGGGCTTACATTTCTGGCTATAGCGATGGTAGAGATAGGTTCTCGGTAACATTTGGTCGATGGCTAGTTGGTTGGCTTCGACCGGGTTAAATAGCCTTGGAAGTCAGCCTGCTAGAAGTGCGCGGACAAAATTCTAGACGGAGTTCTTGAGCAATGGCTCTCACAGTCCCACTTTACTTCGTTCGCTTGAGTTTACGTCCACCGTCTTTTTCGTATTTTCTCGACGATCGCTCTAGAATGGTATAGTATACCTTTCTCTAAATCTGGGGTGTTACTGCAACGGCCAATAACGCACCTGGAAGGCGTTTTCTACACACTTTTCGAATGTGTATCGCATCTTCCTGAAGGAAATGAGTGGACGCGAAGGATCCAAGGCTCCTGAGTTGACGTCACTAGCCGCTAAACTCATTCCCAGTCAAAAACGCGGCCGTGAACAAAATGGCGGCGTTTTTGGTCACTTTGCCGGGGCACAGAAAATCGAGGATTCAACCAAATCCAAAAAAATTTCGCAGTTAAGTTTCAAATAACAAGTACATTTATTTAAACGAATGAAAATTTTTGGGGTTAGTTGCACTTTAATAAAGCAAGTGTCATTTTGATAGCGAACCGACTGACGTTCATTAATTTAAATTTGCGTAAATGTACATGAGTTTTAATGCTCTGGACATGTGGCCAGTCTCTACGAAGAACAGATCAGAACACATCTGAAATTTCAGTGCGTACTAGGCCAATTTCGATATATTAAAATTCTAACTTGGCTACGAGTCTTAGGGGAATAAGACAAAAGAAATGATTTATTCATCCCCTCAACCTCGATGTGATTTCTTTTCGATTTCTTTTGTTTTATTCCCCTAAGCCGGAGCCAAGTTAGAATTTTAATATATCGAAATTGTCTATTGCCACGTTACTTTACTAACAGTGTCTTACTGAGATTATAATCCATCAAATATTTTTTTTTCTCGTGCGTGATTGGTCTATAAACACGTCACGTGACGCAGCCAAAACTGGGGAATATCCGATGTTAGTATATACCAAACCGTGAATAGTGCTTTTCGCGCGTTCTGATTGGCTAGCTCGGAGGTGAATAGTCTTTGCTATTCACCTCCGAGCAAAAACAAAATGGCCGTGCGTTTTGCTTCTTTGATCAAAGCAGAAATTACTTCCATAAACGAGGCCGCTACACGTCACTGTGTTATCAAAAATACCTGAAGATATTTAGAGGTGATCATTTGTAGCAAGTTTAGTCGTGTCACTAATAAAAATCGCCAAAAATGTTGTACAAAATGTTTTGTTTACTATCGAGCCGCTAGAGTAAGAACGTGACAACGCTCAGTTGTAAATTATAATTTCGAACAGTTTTATAGTCTTTGAAGTGGTTCCAAACGCTGTCCAGTCCAACTAACTTTAAAATGCAATTCCTACCTGAAATCCTGAATACAGCAGTGTCTTTCAAAAGCAAGAAGTCCCTGCTGCCAACGATTTAGTTTTGTATTCGGATCGACTAATCTCGGTCTCACTACGCTAGAAATATTCCTGTTGCCGTATCATGATCTAGAACTGCCCAAATGCTGTGGCTTCTCCAAACTTTACTGCTTCTCCCCTCCGGTAAATTAAAAGCAGTAACATCAGACGGTGGATGCAGTCACATCAATGTGAGAAATAATTGAACTGGAATTACGAAAACGTCTTCGGTTAGGCAGCATCTTGACCATCTTGTTCAGTTTATAACGGCACTTGCAGCTTTCAACATCAGTTTCTCAGGCAATAGAAACTGACAGAACTTGTAAAATACGAGAAAATAGAACTCGTCGCTTTGGTCCATCAGTAAAAACGGAAAAAATAATAATTTTCCCCTTGAAATCGTCAAAGTCCAACATACGAGACAGGTTGATCGCCTGATGTTGTCATGTGACTTTTCCCGCGCTGTCCTTGGTCGCGCGTAGGGTTCCACTTTTAAAGGATTTTTCCGATTTTTCGCGGTAAAATAAATCTATAATTTTTGGAGCTAGCTATTTCACTGGTTTGGTATATACTAAAACAATTATTCACCTCAGTGTCGGTGAAAGTGGTGATATTTACCTCGCCGAAGCGGCCTCGGTAAATATCCACCACTATCCACCTCCACTTCGGCGAATAATTGTTAAATATTCCCCAAGTGATATTCCCAGTTTTCAAAATTTGGCATTTTACGTTCGCAAGCTAAGTTTTCAAATAAATTGCTAAATTGAATAGAACTAATTGTTTTGAACAGACTAGAAATATTTTTGAACGCTAACAGAATTATTCTGATGTTTAATTACTTGACACAACTCTCCGTAACAGAGACGCCTTGTGAAAAAATCAGTTTGAAGGATAATAAACACAATAGCCGCAATTTGGCTTCAAACATATGCACGTATATTTGTCCTTGGACATTATCTGTTCCTCGAGGCTCACAGGTTTTCGCTTCTTGGAACAGATAATGTCCGCGGACAAATATCAGTGCATTTTTTCGCGCCAAATGGGAGTTACTGTAAATGTAGTGTCAAGGTTGTACATCTTCTCTTTACGGCGTTTGTCTGTATGTTTATCTGTTTATCTGTCTGTCTCTGTTTCCTAATTAGTTTTGCATTTACAGCCCAAGGATAGCACTTTATTATTTACTTTAGAATTCCCATATGCCCTGTACCAGAAGCTGTTTTTGTTTTCTGAACAAGCTAACGATCTTTCTACAAAAGAATTGCCAAAGTGTTTTGATCCACGTTGCCACACAAAGCCAGATTGGGAGTCATGTGACGGAGTCGTGGGATGCTATTGGTGCGTCAGAGACAAGAACGACGCTCCACTTTCAACAAAATATTGCGGCGATGTTAATGCCTGCTATGGCGGCAAAGAAAGTACGCAAATGAAACTCAGTTTATTATTTATTATTAACAAAAGTAAATATAGCTTGCGTGACAGGCGTACGCGTAGAAAGGGGAAACACGAGTGTTGCGGCTGCTGCGACTGACGAGAAGTCTAGGCGAGAAAACGATTTTCAAGTCGTATCGCGGCAACGCGTTGTGTAGGGACTATTTTACAGGTCGTCGCAAATGAACCACGAAAAACCAAGGTGACGGTTAAAGGTGATTTATTGCAGCAAGATGATACGATCAAGGTGAAACGATCCAAACAAACGATAAAACGATCAAGATGTATAAACGATCAAGATGTGTAAACGATCAAGATGTGTAAACGATCTTAAACTGAAATACAATACAACGAAATTTCTATCAAGATCGCGAAATAACATGAAACAAACTAAGTGCCTTAGTGGCGATAATGCGATTCCATAACAATAACATAAACTCACTAATATAAGGGCTTTCTTAAACTACACGAGTTTCAATCAATACTAATTCCATAATTACATTTATAAACTGATTTAGAGCTTGGTGCTCTCTAACCTATAAAGTGGGCGTTAAACTCTTGAGGCGTTTTGATCCATTTTACTCCTTTGCAATTGTAAATCAATTAAATCTTGCGTTGTACATGGTTGTACACAAATAATGTTCATCTAAGTACTTTCGCCCATAACTAGAGACTAGAACTAAACAAAACAACAAAAGAATACTCACATATCGGTCCCGCTTGTGCCAAAGGTTAAGAACGCAAAAACGAATACAAGACCACGACGAAATCCTATGAAACTCTGGCAAAAGGACGCTAAACCGCGCTTTTATATGTGCGTGGGGACGCTAAAAGCGACGCTAAAAGGTCCGATTACAAAACTAATAAATCAAGAATAAACATACTGAAACTAAGGTCGTAACTAGGGATTAAATTATAACACGCTAATCAAGATAGGGGCCTTGTACTAGTGTCCATTACAACGAGACCCCTCGATCGCGCTTCGCGTCCTCTCCTTGCGACCCTCCCCTTTCTACGCTTACCAAGCAGGCTAAAGTAAATAAATAAATAAATAAAGATACACATGAACCCCAAACAGACATAAAACAAACAAAAATAACGAAACAAACAAAAGTAAATTAGACTGTTCACAGTCCCCTATTTTCCCGTGTTGTTGTACATGTAGAGGTCGATCGTAGAGTTCGCGGAGCCGCCATCTTGGTTTCTCATGAGTGCGACGATTTCAGCGGCAAAAATTCACAGTCTAAAAGTAAATTTACATTGATGTTTTTGTTTATTGATTTTTACCTCGATTTTAATGTAAATACCTAATTTTTAGTGATATATGAGTGTACTGCTGGGACATGAGTGAGAAGTGAACAAGTGGCCAAGCAGTGTAATTGCAATAAATACTAATAATTTTGCTAAAGGAAGCCTAAAAAAAAAAATTCGGCTTCCTTTAGCAATTAGCATTTATTGCAATTACACTGCTTGACCACTTGTTCACTTCTCACCTAATTATATTTTTAGTAATATTTAGCCATACTTATTTATTATACACAGTCGAACCCCTATTAAACGGCCACCTATCAAAGTCCCAATATCAGTATAATACTGTAAATAAACCCCCAATTATAATAACTTCATCGGGCATTGTGGCGTATTTTGCGGACTAAAATATATTTTAGCCCGCTGAACTGAGCCAATCAGAAACAAGAAAAACGTAGCAGCCAATCAAACCGGAAACCATTCAACTGTTCGCGCCGTTTTCCTTGGAATTCAAAGCGCCGTTGACTCGAAGTGCTGCATCTGCAGCTGCAAAGCTATTGTTTTTTAGCTTTATATTATCAGACTGACTGAAAAAGCTAACGAAGAAGCAAATTTTCAGCCTTCTCAGTACAGCTAATTGAAAGGACTTACAGAAACTCGAGGAAGAATCCATACACGGCGGCGAATTGAATGTAAGTTTGTCTTCTTCGATCGAAACCCGGTCAGTTCAGGCAAAATATTTTATGCCCAAATTGCCAGTTCAGTAATTGCATGATTACTGTTCCAACACTTCTAGATGACTATTTCTTTTGCTGTTGATGGAATTCTGTAATTTTTCCTTTCAAGAGAACTTTAGAGCACAGATTGTTTCGACGAATTTTGCGGACGGTTTTCTGGGTGTTAGTAATCCGAGTAACGGCGTAACGCGTAACTGGGTAACGGCGTAACGAGAATCGGCGTAACGACAATTTTTTGTCCAATTTTTTTTTCAATCATTTTTTTTATTTTTTTAGAATCGGCGTAACGACAATTTTTTTTTATTTATTTTTTATTTTTAAATTTTCCAATTATTATAAAAGCGTGATGTAGACAAATAGATACTCACGCCAGCAGTGGGCACCTTCAAATAAATACTAATATTTCTTCTCTAAAACTGACACGTCAAAACTGTAGCAACACAAGTGGCTATACAAGTGACACAAGTGGTCACAAGTCACCTACATAGAATTTACAGCCTGTATTACATACCTTAGTACAAGAATACACATAGTGTTAGCTTCCGATGTTATCCTGTTGAAAATCAACCTCGTTCCCAGGGTCTCTCTTCTTCCCGCCAAAAGCGATTGAATCAATCGCTTTGGCGGGAAGAAGAGAGACCCTGGTACCGGGGGTTGGTTGAAAATTAGCCAATTTAATCGACAGAAGCTGAGCCTGCGATATTTTTGGCACTGATCTCCAAGATGGCGGGTGACCGAGCAGGGTGAGCACAAGTCACTGTGCATTTGTATCCATCCATTGACCAACATTTGCAGAATATCGCGTATTTTTCTACAGTATTTATTTGAAGGTGCGTGAGTATCAATTTGTCTACATCACGCTTTTATAATAATTGGAAAATTAAAAAAATTAAAAAATTGTTCAAAATTGTCGTTACGGCCGATTCTAAAAAAATAAAAAATGATTGAAAAAAAAATTGGACAAAAAATTGTCGTTACGCCGATTCCTCGTTACGCCGTTACGCCGTTACGCGTTACGGCCGTTACTCGGATTACTAACACCCCGGTTTTCTGCCAAGTTTTACAATGAAATAAACGTCGACCCGACGCCGGCAGTGTTCAAGATATCGCTTACTGTCTTTGATTTCCTTTTCTAAATACCCTCTGAAATTATTATAATAGTAATAGAGTTGATGTTCTTGGGCGTAAATATGCTTTTGGCCCTTCTCAGTCTCATTTTAGCCCTCGCCGAAGCGGCTCGGGCTAAAATGAACCTGAGTCGGGCAAAAAACATATTTACGCCCGCGAACATCAACTCTATTGTTATATTAGGCCGCCCGCTTAATAGGGGTTCGACTGTATTGTAATATATTTTAGAATAATTTAAGTTTTATTTTAATGCTATTTGCTTCTTTAATTGTACTGACTAAATTAATCATGTTAATTTATTAAATAAAGGCTCGAAAAATAAACATTGACGAGTAAAAATACCCAGCCGTATTACACAACTTTCCGCTGAATAAATTGTTTATTATACGACATAATTATTTCCTAAAATATAGCATTTCGACCGGTATTTTCCATAGCGCGTGGTCAGGGGGGCTAAACGAGTGTAATACGGTTCTCATATTTGGCACTCGTTTTTGGTGCGTATTCGCACTCTAAATGCTATGTCGTATAATAAATACACCTTATTCGATGGTTTAACATATAATACGCGCGGATATTTTGCGAGTTGCGTAGTATTTTTTCCGAGCATCGTAGGGGCAAGGAAAAATGCGAGCAATGAGCAAAATGTCCGCTCGTATTATATGTTAAACCATCGAATGAGAGATTTATTATTCTACTGCAAAATTTCCCGACTATTATGCTATTTTCCGTATTCGCCCTGTTCAACTAGTCAATACCTTGTCATATTTTTACGTGTTCTCGTTGACCTTATATGGTGAAATGACGTAATAGTGGAATTATAATCGGTGATATTTTGTAGTAATTAAAACGGCTAACGCAATACGCCTTTTAAAAAATTGCTGCCATGCGAGGGAGCCTGAAGCGGACCGAACAATGGCAGCAGTTATAGTCTGTACAGTGGGGCAAAATCGAGAATGTTTTTTTCCACAATACATTGCATGCATTTATGCACCTATTGTCTTTTTTACCACAATGTTTCAACAAGTAGGATGAACTAAGAGAAAGATTCCTCGTGGCACATGATCATTTTTGAAATCTATTAATAGTTTTCGGCGCCACACTGTCAGGTAGCGCTCTAGCTAGCTTATGGACTGACAGCTAAAAATAGATTTTAATTTGAAGAGACCCCATGTACGGGGGAATGCTTCTCTTAGATTAATAATAATTTATGCCCCTCTTGTGTTCAATTATATTTTCAGGTAATTTCTCAACAAATAACGACAAATCAACTGTAGAACCTCCAACAGAAGGCAACAGGTGGACTGTCAGGTGGCGGCCATTACTGGCATTGTTCTTTGCGTCAATAGTAATTGTTGTTGTTATTGTACTGCTAATGAAATATATCCGGAAACGGAGGTATCGTCCTTCTGCACCTCCCAGATAACGAATCGTTGGTAATGGCACTGAAGAACGACAAGTAGAACCATAATAATTAGGAGGAGCAAGAACAGGAGGACGTTATCAGAAATGCATTATAAAAAACCTTTCCTTGATGTCAGGTTCAGTGCGTGGTGCAATTGTATAAAATGTATAAGAGAGTTCAAAACAGGTGCAATACCGTAAGATTCCGAAAATAATCCCCACTGTATATAGAAGCCCCTCCGTATATAAGCTCCACCGTATATAAGGCCCCACCGTATATAAGCGCCTCCGTATATAATGCAAATTCGAAAAACGCAAAAAGCCTCCTATAAATGCGGGTGCCCTCCGAATATAAGACCCCCGGGAGTTTTATATTTGGGAAGTGCCCTCAAGTACAAAATAAACCAAACAGGGGCGTACCTAGACAAATTTTTAGTAGTCACGCTCAAGTCAGTGAGGAGATTAAGTTTCACACGCTTTTTGGGGGTTCCGGGGGCATCCTCCTACGGAAATTGTTTTGATGTTACCCTCAAAACGCCACATTTCCTGCATTCCTGAGACTGAAAAGGGTTTTGTGAAGTCAAATTATAAACTCTGGAGTTTTATCTTTATTCTCACAACAGGAATCAAATGTTCTATATTATTCATTCATTGCGTTGGAACACGTGTTATCAGAAACCTTTTCGTTTAATTTCTTCACTTTTATAGACATCGCGTTCGGTAAATATTTTCCGTAAGGCAATATATGTACTAACTGTAATTCTCTCAATTTCTAGGTAAACAAAAAATGAACTCGAGAATTGTAGACCTGCACGAAGTTACGATTACAATTCAGTTGAAACAGCTAAATGGTTTTTCCTCCGCACCGCTATAATACAAGTATGACCAGCGCATTCTTTCCGTGAGCACTGATAGGGAGAAACATCATAACGTGTAGAACAATTACACGACTTTCCCTTTGCTTTTTCCTTCTATAATGTAAAAAAAAAAAATCTGGGAAATTCTGGTACCCACTTACGCAACCTCGTTTCCCAGGGTCTCTCATCTTCCCGCTCCCTTCCAGGGGGCGGGAAGATGAGAGACCCTGGGAACGAGGTTGGCACTTACGTACTTCGCGTAAAGGCAGATACGCCCTGCCAAAGATGAACTTTGAGCTACCGTATAAACTATAAACTACCGTATGAACTATAAACTGATATGATGTACGTTGTATGCCATTTTCAATAAAGTTTATTGCTGTTGTGTTTGAAGTTTGCCATGTTTCAGAGGGATTTAAACCGGTTTGTCACGAATTTTCTGTTAACGCCCCAATATTATCATTTGCACATTGAAAAATTGCCGAAACAAATTTCCCTCCAATCAGATTAGCCCAGCCAATTTTTAAACGCAAAAAAAGCCTCCTATAATAAGCCCCTCCGAATGTAAGGCTTTAATATTTTCGGAATTATTCGGTACAATTTCCGAGTTTTTCAAACAATTGATGGCCATGGGTGCATTATCTGTTCATATTAAGTGTTACCCTCAATATCAAAAAAAATTAATTGCTGCCCGCACAGGGCAGCCTCCTAATTCTGTTCTGAGACTCGATTTCTGGATTTCCGGATTTCCGGATTTGGCGGATTTCTGAAAGGTGGATGTTTGTTAGAAGTACCCAGTCCCCACAGGGTGAAAAGTCTGGGGTGTTTTGTACATTTTTGGGTGATTTATGCGTATGTTTTGGAGGAAATTTTTTTTTTTCTCAAAGGATATGTAAAATTTAGGAAATAAGAAATATTGAAGATGTAATGTAGTTATAAAATTATAATTTGAAGTTAAAAATTAGTAGATGGACACCAAGACAGTTTGATACCCACGCAAGAGCACCCGCATGGGTATCAACTGTCTGTTTGGTGTTCGAAAAATCATTTTCTTTCTTCTATTCCTTCTTTAAACTTTAATTCAGGCTAAGTCCCGCCTTAAGACGAGTTTCCCCGTCTAAGACTATGAATATGAATTCGGCTAATGCAACGTTGTGAGAATGTTGAAATGTTATGAATAATAGATTATATAGAGTGAAGGCCAGGGTCGCATGTGGTAACAAAAGGAACACGACTGGTAGGGTCAGATGTGGCAAAGCGTCGGGGATGTGACCAATAATATAACTTTACCATTTTCTTGCTCACTTCTTGAAATTGCGCGTTTTTGATACGTCCGCCCCTGCGCCGTCTCAACTTATTTCTTCGAGGAATAAGATCATTTCGAACGTTTCCTTATTCTGCTTATAAGCCCCCCCCCCCCCCCCCCCCCCCCCCCCGATATAAGCCTCCCCCTCCAACCCGTTTATAAGGCCATCAAAAGCCCCTTAGGAATGGACATTTTATTTTATTTTTTATGGGGGGAGGGGGTGAGCTCGAATTTTTTTCCGTCTTGAGTTTTGTGCAATATTTTTTTTTCCAAGCGACAGTTTACGTTACTCTCTGAGGGAGCGTGGCGTTGCGTGACGGAGAGAGGGACCAGAACTGGACTAAACCCCGGGACTAAACATTACATTAATGCGCGCCGCCTATGTCACTCGACAAGGTTCGGGACTCATTTCTGACTAGCTTGCTAAACAGACGTCTCTTTTCGCGTGTTCAAAATTTCCCCCGCTCGAACTCGAGAGAGAAAGTACATGTATGAGAGATTCGGCCCAAAAAAATCCATACTGATGACACAGCTCTACAGAGATCCGTGTAGTGTCTCTGATTGGTTGTCGCGCCTTGCCCGCGAAAATTCAAAACCAGCAACATCCAATCAGAGACACTACGCAACAACAACAACATCAAACAATTTTATTTGTACCAAGAAAAACACAAATTTACAGTCGAAAACTCTCGAAATTCCTGACGTCGTAAACTGACTTCCAGTTCGATGACGCCTAATCAGTCAGGACCTCCTTTCGACGATTATCTTTTTATTTCTTGTTCTGTTCAGCTCTGGCTGGCACAAAATACTTTAGAGTTGACATGTGGTAGTGGTGTTACCAAGCCGAGTAATGACGCCTTGAAGAACGCACCAAACCTGAGGAGGTTTGAAAAAAAGGTTAACGTTTGTCTACAAACGGCCTATCACAAAGGCCCGTTTTTAGCTCCACTTTCCATAGCACGAGGCGGATAGGATATCGCTACTTCCCTGGATAGTCCATCGCAAGTAAATCCTAGAATTTTTGTCAGGCTTCTCTGACAATTCGCCGGTACCCGTTTACCTCCTGGGCGGGCTCGAACCCGGGCCCCAACGCGCTAACCATTAGGCCACCGCGCCTCCCACAGAGGCAACCAAGTAAGAGTTCTCTTACTGCGAAAACATCATTTACGAGCAATGAAGGTGTTTGCCACATTGCAAGCGTACAGCTTTCCTTTGTAAGAGGGATATACTTAATTTAAAACTAAAAGTTTTATTGTCTGTTGAGTCTTACCTGAGCCGTAGTTACGAAATTGATCCACAGCCTGGTTGGTTTCCTGGTTTTGAAACACTTTCTCTTGCGCGTTACCAGAACTTCTCTTTCCATCCACTACAGCCTGGTCCTCTAACCCTCGGGCACAAATACAATTATGGTTCAGTAATTACCAAAGCATCCCATTTATTGCTGTGTTTTTTCAAATGATATATAGTAAAATCACTCAAATATGAAGGTAGACGCAAAGTAATGTTTACTGGTTTCGTGGAGAAGTACAACTGTCTTAACAATCAGTACCCCTGCTTGAATACAGTCACAATCCTCTGGGGGTTAGAGAGCGATGGCTGTTATTATATATATATATATAATGCGTCGTAGTGGTGTCACGAGGAAGGAATTCTCTTAAAACCACCAACGAGTCACTGTTTTCATGCAGTTTATGCATTTCTGTGAGTTGACACCCGGTACTCATGATACCTACGTGAGTGACCAACAGTGGCGACCCGCCCGACGCAAACTGCAACCTTGCCTCGGACGTGAATGTAAACAAGCACAAGTGGAGCGCGCGAAACTCTCCACCAGCTGGGATCAGACGTGATTACCTACAATCTCCCCGAAATTTCAAACTCAAAACGTCCTTTAGTTAGGTATGGATCCCCGTTTTTTCTTTTTACGAGAAACGAGTTGTTATTCTCGATTCTCGATCGTAAATCAGCAATTCTACCTAATCTCACGTATTGTCATACAGTGTGGCATTCTGTAAAAGCGTCTGACGCTAGAAAACTGGAAAGGGTACAAGAACGGGCACTGCGTGCAATATATATACAAGACAGCAACGTATGGAGAACTATTAAGTAAAGCAAAGCTGCCTACTTTAGCAAATAGACGCTTACAAGACATACTGATATTAATGTACAAGGTTAAAAACTCATTGGCACCTAAACATATTTGTGACATATTTTATAAGCAATTTAAGAATTATAATTTCGTAGTAGTGATTTTCCTATTCCTAGATTTAATACTGTTAACTATGGTAGACATAAGCATTAGATATTTCGGTCCCTAATCTCTGGGGGAAAATGAACAAGACCTTTGTAGTAAAACAAGCCTCCATGAATTTAAGGAGAGCTGTGCGTGCCGCGGATGTGTCGGAAGTGTTGGGTGGTGGATGCGGCTGCTGTGCATGCTCATCGTGAGGATAGCGTGGCTGAAATTGGCGGCTGCGTCTCCCGTCCGGCACGTCTGGTGCATTGGTGGCTCGTGCAGCTTTCTTGAATATGTATGGGGTCCGATAAGTTTATAAATTTTAACTACTTATCTATATATCTATTTTAATATAATATTAGTATTTTATTTTATATTTATATTTATGTTATAGTGTCCCCAATTAGCTATTTAAGCTAAACACACAGACACTTAAATAAAGTATATGTATGTATGTATGTATCTTGAATTGCTTCAGTAGTCAATAACCAAGTGTTACAAAGTATACAATTTTGACTATTTTTTACCTGAGCAGCAGTTGTGAATTGATCCACAGTCGGATTCGGTGTCCGGATTATCCAGTTTTGCATTGACGCAGGAAAGACTTTCTCGCGTTTGACCAGGCTTCCCTTTCTATACTGAGGATCATAAATGACATTATCAAACTCGATCGTCTTTAGTACTATCTTGCTTTGTATTAAATACAATAATTATTACAGTTCAGTAAAGTAAACTAAAGCTATAGGACTATTTTTTGTGATTTTTTTGTCAATGAAAAATAATAATAATATCTTAATTGTATGAGACTGGTCATAATCTTATCCATATCGTGACAGTTTCCTATTCCTACTCGTGAAATGATATTTAAAAGAAAATATGCACCAATTCGGTGGAGCGCCCACAAGTCAGTGCATGGTTTTGGTTATTTTCCTCGAAAAAGTGCTAAGAAACGATTAGCTAGTCATTGCGCTTTGAGTAGCCAGTTATTCCGATAGTTAATACTTATCCTGAGTCGGTCAGTTTTTTTTAACATTAGTGAAAAATACAGAACTGGTACTAAACAAGTTAAACTAGTTCACCTATTCCTATTTTTACATAGAATGAGATACTCATCAGTTACCTCTAGATATCCATCCTCTTTTGTCTTTTCAGCTTCATTTCTGATGAATTGTATCGTACTTCAACTTGCCGCGACGACAAGTGCAAAAGTCTCGTGAAGAAAATAATACAAACGAATATATTCACCACTTGTCGGCTGCCACTGGACGATTGCTACAGTATTGTCCTAAAATGCCCGTGAATTATAAATCCAATGCGTAAATCTCGCAGATTACTCCACATGACGGAACTGATGGCCATATTTGCCAAGCGAATTAAAGTTCCAGAATCGTGGTGAAGCCATGCAAGAATCATCGCACTATCAAACTGGCAAACTCGCTGTATCTTTTTAAAGCGGATCTTTCATCTGATGTTGAAGGAAGGGCCTGTAAACGTAACACATCGAAACTGGAATGATTCTAAAAGCGATCCAGTTCTGTTCAAAAGTTATTCCGTTGTAGCCCGCAAAGCGTAATAAGTTCGGTTAAAAATTTTGAAAGTGCAAATGGGTTGAAGTGCGCATGGATGAATAAAATAATTTATTATCACATGTATTTTGAATATCAATTACAATGAATGTGCGAGTTTCTCGCCGACAGCTAAAACAATAATTTTAAGTACTTGTATCCAAGGCGTACTTTTTCCATAACAGTCAAGTAAAGTTGTTACTTCAGGTGCGGTAATACGGAATGACTTTAATTGCCTATTTGTAATTAGTTCTTTTTTATACATGTATCATTTTTTATATCTCCATTTCCGCTCTTAATCACGGAACATATTGCCATAGCTATAGAATAACATATTAGCAGAAACATGGCGCGAAATTTTAAGGTCTCCACGGACAAATTAAATAATTGTCCCATGCTGAAAATTAAGTTTGAAATACTTTTATATTCTCCGAAAAAGAACTGTTAAAAGATTATTGATTTGCTAGTCTAAGCGTAAAGTTTTTCCAATACATTTCTCTGTAAATTTCCCCGGAAAATTCGAGTCAGTCTTATTGGCTCCTAATCTAGTCTTTTCCAGGCTCTTGTGAGCCAAACGCGTCGCTACAGTCAAGCGCTCACCCCCAACTGGAGCTTGATGCTATTCAGCTCGCGGGCTATTCGCAGCCAAGTAGAAGCTAGGAGTCCATCTTGATCTACCTGGTTATGTTAAATTCAGCTCACGAATGCCGGATTGTTTGAGGAAATAAATTTCGGCCAGGCCTGCAAGCTGTTGTGGTAACAGTGTTTTCAAAGTTTTTATTGAGTATAAAAATAACTGATGGAAACTATCCGCGAATTTCAGCGTAATTTTTATACGACTATTCCGACTTTCTCAATATAGCCTTTGACTCGGGCTTGACGTTTGACTCGTGCTACGATAAAATTCACGCCAAAAATACTCTAGGGGACCACGCCTTCCCACTGCGAACCCTACAAAGCTTTTGAACAATTCAAGAAATGCGGATCAATTTCGAAAACAATAGTATTGTTATACGTTATCAAGAGACTATGATCTAAGCTTAGATCATAGTCTCTTGACGTTATCGAAATGGCCATATTGGGTCATTTTTGTTAATCACCGTAAGCGGCGAAAACAATACCTTGCTAATTCACGAGGGAGATTCAAATTTCCGTTTACTGCACTCGCGGTAAATTTGAATCTTCTGCGAGAGCGAAGTAAAGAGCAATTTTCCCAGAGGGAGAGGGTTAGAGTTACATTTGGCATGACGCGATGTGACACGCTGGGTGGGTGGTCAGGACACTGAGTGTCGCTTATGATTCGGAATTACAACAGAGAACAGAAAAAACCTTAGCTTAGTTTATCGGGTCACCATATGGCCCAACACCACTGTTTCGAAGACATTTACGTTTGTTATTCCAAACCCGCAT
Organism: Desmophyllum pertusum; assembly: GCA_029204205.1. NCBI lineage: Eukaryota > Metazoa > Cnidaria > Anthozoa > Scleractinia > Caryophylliidae > Desmophyllum > Desmophyllum pertusum. Next base: position 229,601 of record MU825910.1, read on the forward strand.
TCAAGGTTTGCTCTCGCTTTACAACAGCTGTTCTCAAAGTGAATACATTCAAATCTCGCGCTGCATATATAAAATGGCCACTTTAGAAACGAGTAGCCATCTGGGGGCGAGTCGCATCTCGCAGTCGCTTGTGGGACCGTTCGTCAAGATTTTGTCCCCGGCCAGTACGGAGAGTAACGGCTGGACTATTAACAGGAGACAAGAGAGACGACTGGGGACGAGTCAGGAGTAACGAGTGACAGCGAGATGCGACTCGCCTGAGCGAAACATCTACAATTGTCTCAACGAAAATTTAGCATCTTGTTCAGCAGAGGACTGTTGTTCGCGGGTTTTATTTCGTTTAGCACATCTTCTTTTCTAGTGTGCTGCATAAACTAAACGAATCAGTGAAGTCAGCCGTTATGTAATGGTAGACTGCAAGCAGAAATCGAGAGCGGATCGTTCGCGCCCACTCACTCACTTTCCGAAAGATAGACTGCTTGCAGTCTATTGACAAACTTTATACGACAGAAGATTATAAAAGTCCTGTTTGAAAAGGTTACGGAAAACTTTTTCGACATTTTCAATGCTAATGCCATGGGTCTTGTATACGACAGAAACATGGATAGAAAAAGTCGCACCTCACATACATGAAATGAAGCGTGTGTTCTGTCGCACTCAGTGTAATAATCGTCGCACTTTGTAATAATCTCGTCGCACTTTGTAATACCTGGGCCACTTGTAATAACACTTGTCGCAGTTTTTGTAATTAAAATAGCTGTCACACTTTGTAATAACAAGTTTGTCCCACTTTGTAATAAAACAAGCCGTCGCACTTTGTAATAAACTTTACCAGAAAAAAGTACACCCTTTTTTTACATAATAATTCAAAGTCTAATTTTTGAGCTTAGGCTGAGGCAGGACTGAGTTTTTTTTTTTTTTTTTTTTTTTTTTGGGGGGGGGGGGGGGCCAATTTGAGCCTGAGATCGTTCTTGAAAATGGTCGTAAATTAAGTTACATGTTAATTCTAGAAACTTTCGTTATAATTGCTATACATGCATAAATGATATTTTGAATGGAAAAGGAAGTGCATATTTCGATACGGCAAAAACTACATTATTCGTGTTACGATATATTGCTATTGTATTCGACCATGTTGGATTCAGTTGGACTTTGTCACTGCTCAGACCAAGGTGTTACATTTTATATATTTTCTTTACACTTGTATAAGCGGGTAGAGTAAAATGTTCTTTACTAAATTTCAGCATGATGAATTTCTTAACATGTTCTTAAGTTTAAGCCTTTTTTCAGCCTCAGCTCAAAAGTTAGACGTTCTTATATATGAAAAAAGAGACTGTGTACTTTATTCTGGTAGACTTTATTACAAAGTGCGAAGGCGTTTATTACAAAGTGTCGACAGCTTATTTTATTGCAAAGTGCGACAGCTTTGTTATTACAGAGTGCGACAGCTATTTTATTACAAAGTGCGACAAGTGTTTATTACAAAGTGCGTCAGGCTATTACAAAAGTGCGACGAGATTATTACAAAGTGCGACAGGTATTACAAAGTGCGACGATTATTACAAAGTGCGACAGTATTACAAAGTGCGACGAGATTATTACAAAGTGCGACAGGTATTACAAAGTGCGACAGAGATTATTACAAAGTGCGACAGGTATTACAAAGTGCGACGATTATTACAAAGTGCGACAGAACAGCGTGCAGGAGTTAGCGGCTTCAAAAACTCAGCTGTGAAGTACTTTGTTCGCGCGCCTGCCAGTCTGAATACTCTAAAGCTGTTTGAACGTAAACGCGCTTTCGTCACGTTGAAACCTGTAGGATTATGACTGAAAACGTTTTTTTAACGTTTTCGACAGTTTTAATCGGCTAACGCGCGCGAACGGTTTGTAACCTCTTTGTTAACAGCATCTTAAACGCGCAACTTTCCACTCCCCTCTCCCCTAATGCAGCTAATTTGGCACGCCGACAATTTTCCGACATCAGCCGATTTATGCAAACTCAACATCGCCTGACTCTCGGCACAATTCCCTCAGCGCAACAAACAACAAAAGGCTGAGGGTCTGGATGGGGTTTACTGACAACTGACAATGGCTAACATTTTAACTGACAACTGACAAATAGCCCAAAATTTAACCGACAACTGACATTGGGAACAAGGTTAACTGACAACTGAGCAACAGGCTTTATCTTTAAACCCTTTAAGGTAATATTTTTCGGTTATCATTTATGTGTTTTTACGACACCGAATCAGCAAGGAAAGGAGACTAACAGCAGACTCGAATTTCCAATGTCGTTAATAAGTATTAAAATGAATCATTTGCAATTTGAGCATGACAACATGACATATCTGTTACATGATCCTCAATTTATGGTGGCCACGCGCGTCTAAGGAAAGATGTCTGCTCGCGGCATGCATTGGTATTAAAAAGCAATCGTGGGATTTTATCGTCCTCGATTCCGATGCGGCTTTCGAGCGGCATCGAAGCCGACAAAAAGTTGACAAAAAGTTGCTCCAAAACAAAAAAGTTGCCGAAAAAAGAAAAAGTTGCCGAGCAACTTGTGGGCTAGCCCTACTTCCAGCCGTTTACCAGACGAACCGTGTTTCCAATTGGTTACTTTAGACCACGTGATGTCATATGTGGAGTGTTGACAGACCAAACGCGACTCCTACGGTTCGTGACCATTGGTACATTTGCCGTTCTCTATTAAATTCGGTCTTAGTTCTGACCTATTCTTCTTCAAGTATGTTTCTATACGGGCAATATGTTGTATTATGAGGATGATTTTCAAGTGGAATGGAGCCTTCGACTGTGTCTTCATTCGATTGTGTTCAAATTTTAAGAGGTCAAGTTTGGTTCTCTCGGCGTGTCAGGCTTTCGCCCTGTACAGTGGGGCACCTCCTTAATTTGCGATGCTTTAACGAAGAGCTAAGACCTAAGACCTGAAACCTAAGACCGTCGTTTTAAGGCTTTGTAATTAAGACGCCCCAGCCGGAGAAACACGAAATTGATGGGTCTTCGTTTTAAAAATAAATTAATAAATTAATAAGTTAAATGAATTAATTAATTAATAAAAAGAAGAAAGTGTTTCATTTCTGCTTTAATTTTTATTTATTCATAAGGAAAGCCTCCCCGATTCAATAAATAATTACCTCCGTTACGTTCAAACTTAACTGAGGGGGGTCTAAAATGGGCCAAAAAACGATATTAAGGTTCTTAGTTAATTATTAATAGCCGTTTAACTGACAACTGACAAATGACCCAAAATTTAACTGACAACTGACAAATGCCTAATTTTTAACTGACAACTGACATTTGGACCCCCCCCCCCCCCCCCCCCCCCCCCCCCATCCAGACCCTCTATTGTTTGGACGAATTTGATCCGGTACAATAGACCATTTCTTGTTTGCCAGTGGATATATATTCGCCGGGAAATAAGTATTAACAAGTCTTTAGTTAAAAGGCCTGTTTATATGGAGGGAGGGTGACCCGGTGCCAGGGTCACCCTCCTAGGCGGGCTATCCTTTCTGCATGTAAATGGTCACACACCAGGGTCACCCTGAATCGAAAACCCGCGAAAATGGCGGAAACAAGCGATAAAAACAGAAAACTCGCCGCTATAGCCTTTCTTCTTGCTGCCCTGTTTGTTCGGTAGTGCTTAATAAATCGCACCGTTGCAATTAAAAAGTCCGCCAAAACATGAGCCCGTCAAAAAAGATAGCTCGCCTATATGATAGCCCGCCCTAATAGCCCGCCCATGTAAAGGCGGGCTATGTTTTAGCCCGGCTGGGAGGGTGACCCTGGTACCCTGGTACCCGGGTTACCCTCCCTCCATCAGCAGTTGATAACCACGCAATAGCACCCGCGTGGGTATCAACTGTCTGTTGGTGTTCCAAAAATGATTTTCTTCTTCTATTCCTTCTTTAAACCTCTTAAAATTTCCTTGAAATTTAGGTAAGTCCCCCCTGAATGTGAATATAACTATGAACACTATTTTTATAGGCTGCTGTCAAATTTGCTGCTGTCTTTATAAATGAATCCTAAGCTGCGCTATAAAATTTATATCTGTTCGGTCATTCTAGGGGAACTTTAGACTTCACAAAAAATTTTTTAGGGCTTTTTTAGTCATTTCCCGAAAACCTCAGCTCTTCCTTGCTGATTCTTCCTTTCCGAAAATCCTAGCTGACCTAGCTGACCTTTTTTGGTACCCAAAACGAAATTTTTATCTCTCCGAAAATAATAGGCATTAATTTTCCCATATTAAGAAAGTTCGAGATGATATTTCCCTAAAGAAAACTCCAAACTTTAATCCGAATATCTGAGGCGATTATAGGCCTTCCGAACAGATATTTCATCGAAACGATCCGTTGGGTGCCCCTGGCTAATCTGCTAATCCTGGGTTAGCTAATCCTGTTTTGAACCGAACCGGTGACCGATGGATTGTCCCAGGGTGGGGGGGCTTATTTCTCCGGTGTGAAAAGACAATGATCAAACATGCTAAACGTGTCAAGAATTAGGCCAGTTTGTGAATGACATATTTTATTAGTGAGTCGAGTATTGATCTGCCACTGAAATCTGACACTTGCCGCCGCAAGGTGGTCTTGGCGCGGAAATTCACATTATGATATCGAAATCTGATTGGCTGCTCTCCACATTCCTCGAATGCATTCAGGCATATCGTCTTTCTGGTGCAAATTCCCGAGCTTCACTGGTCGACTTCTCTTCTTCATAAGCTAGACAAGTGAATATTGGGAGTTTCAGAAACCAATTACCAGTTGACGTATATAGATCCGAAAGTAACGAGGGTCGTTATTTTCGGAATTAGCAGCCTTTGAGACTCGCTACTTTAATTTCGGGGGGTCGCTACTTTCGGTGGCGTTACTTTCGGGGAACAAAAATCGTTAAAATAACTGAAGCTGGTGCGAGCTATTTTTCCGAAATAAAAGACCGAAATTCGTAAAAACAATTAATTGCTGTTGAACAATGAGACGAAATTTTGTGGCATACGCCGATAGCTTTCCTTGTATAGTAAAGTGCCTTATCGTGGTCAAGTTATGACACTGTACGAATATATTACTTGTATAAAAATTGAATATGAGTAGTCAGGAGTTGACATATTTAAAATAAAATTATTTGGTCACGCGTACAAGCCTCGCGCTACGTTTTATTCAAATAGCGTGTAACAACGTACGTTCCCATTTTCATTACTGATGAAGGCTTAATCAATAGCCGAAACGTCTAAACAACAATGACAAGAGTCAGTGACAAAAACGTTTTAATTTAAATATATTACTTGTATATTTGACTATTGATTGAAAAAAGATGTATATATGTATAATGTCTCGCTACTTTCGGGGCGCGTTTCTTTCGGGGGGCTCGCTACTTTCGGGATTTTCAGCAGCCACAAAGTTTTGAAGTTACTTTCGGGGGATCGCTAAATTCGGGGGATCGTTACTTTCGGAACTTTACGGTATATAGATAAGTGAATATTGAGAGTTTCAGAAACCAATTTAGAGGAGAAACAATTGCATTAGTTGACGTCAGCAGGTCAACCAAACAAATCATTTTCCCATGAGGCACTTGTAGAGTCTATTTTGCATCCGTTGGAATAAGTTCTGCAGCGTCCGTAACTGGATCAATATTCTAACACACCGAGGTGCAGTTAGACTCTTTCAATATCTTAGAATGTACGAGTATAAAGCGGTTTTTTAGAACAGTTCGATGACTAAGTCTTGCTTGAAATAAGTTGGCAAAAATGTTTGACGTCACGGGCGATATAGCCTGGTCAAATATGAATGGTTGGGTTAAGAGAAACAGTTTGCGGTTTACATAGAATAAGTCAACTAGACTATAACATCTTTGTGGTAAATAAGGTTTCTTGTATAGACGGTTTAATATGTCCGCCGCTGTACGTATGTTGTGTAACATGGTAGTCAAAAGCTTAGCATAATAACAATAACTATTTAAAACGAAGCTTCAGTTATAGTGGGGCCCTCTTATGGAATGATCTGCCCCACGAAGCGAAAAGTGCTGGCTCTCTTGGGCAATTTAAAGCAAAATTACTGAATATCTGAGTCACTTTTTTTAGCTTTACTGATGTTTCTGTATACCGTGTGTTATAAATAAAGATTATATTCAGTGTGTTATAAATATAGATTATATTTTATTATATTCTAACTAATACCAATATTTGTTAACTGTTACTGTTGGTCTTGAACTTTATATAAGCATGGTGCAGACCGGGCTCCAAAAAATAAAGTTAATTGTGTCGAAAAAAAAATGGACGAAGAAAACATAGGAATAATACTTGTTTATTGTCTAGCAGTAGCAAAATACAGAGGGCTTCGTGTTGTAATGAAATGCACGGGGAAGATGCTCACAATCGCAGAAAGGGGTGGGGGGGACGTCGTATTCGTCGGCTATCTTAAAATGAACCTATAAAAGGTTCCACAGCGGTCAAACGCACTGCGCGCGCAGTTCCCGCCAAACTTCGCTGCCAAATGTCTTAAATTGGCGAAGTCCTCCACTTCAAAGCCAAAAGTTAAGAAATTTACTGAGAAGTTAAGCTTTGTACGTCGAGTATGCATAGATAATGTAATAATTGTTATCCACCTACTTTATCGGCTCGTATTTTGGTTTACCACACTGCAAACGTCTTGCCCGCTTCAATCTCTTGCAAAATTCAAGGCAGCGAAAATCGGAAGTGGCGCCGAATTTTTTGCGTTTGATCGCTGTGAAATAAAAGGTATCTAGCGGTGACAACAGTAGTCAATATTTTACACTCTTCGTAAAATCTTTAGTTAGCTAATTTGTATCTTTTAGTCGATCTTTTTAAATTTTAGGATAGCTTTTTACTAGTAACCGGTATCGATAGATTTTTAACCTTCTTTTTATCCCTATTTTAGTATATGTTATTGTATTGTATTGTAGTTCTTTTTAATTTGATTTATTATTTTGTATTTTTATTTTACTTTACAGGGCCCCATTGAAAAACACAAATTTGACATGGGCTCCCTGTCAAAATATTATTATTATTATTATTATTATCTCTCTGCTATAAGAAAGAAAGAAACTGAAAATTATCCACTGTACTTACTTCAGTTGAAAACTCAAGCGTCAGTTTCTGTGGCATATCATAGCATTGATGAGAACGACCAATAGAAACAATGGTAAAAAATGGTTTAAAAAGTCGGACTACAATCCTAGATGGCTTATCATATAAACACCTTTATTTATCCATGGTTTCCATTATTCACAATTCTAATTGCTTAAAATCAATTAGCCATTTAATCCTGTCTCCGGGTTCGAGCCTGACCGAGGTACTCTCACAGTTCCTCTCCCCACCCTCGAGGGGTATAACTGCAGATGGGTACAAGTAAATTGTCGAGACATCCAAGGGAAGTAGCAATATTCCCAGACATAATAATAATAAATATACTAATCCTAGCAGTATGCGAGATGTCTGTTACATTTGAACCTATTTATTAGCTCCCACGAGTCTCCTGTAGCTCAGTGGTAGAGCATCCGACCGGTGTGCGGAAGGTCATAGGTTCGACACCTGTTGGGAGAACTCGGAAATTGTTTTCCCAGTACCTTGTGTCACCGGCAGAATAATATATTTGTCATATTTCTACCAAGCTTAAAATATACCATCATTTCTTTCCACAAATTCTCACTGATTGACAAATCTAATCCTAGCAGTATGCGGGATGTATGGCAAATTTAAACCTAGTTTTATGGCCTTGCTCCCACAAGTGTCCTGTAGCTCAGTGGTAGAGCGTCCAACCGATATGCAGAAAGTCATAGGTTTGACTCCTGCCGGAAATAGTTTTCCGAGCAGCACTGAACAAGACCTTTCTCAATAATAATAAATTGCGCACTTATCTTATTGTTTTGAGTTCATTTTATATAATTGCACCACGCACTGCACCTTGCATTACGAAAAGGCTTTTTACTCCATGTACGATGCACATACAGGAGTGCTCTCGCTTTATAAGGATAGTTCATACTTTTCTGATAACGTCCTCTTGTTCGTGCTCTTCCTATCATTGTTCTACTTTTTCGTCTTCAGTGCCATTACCCACGATGGTGTGCGGGATTATAGGGAGGTGCAGTAGGATGCCTCATCACTGGTGGTCCCTGGCATACAGGATGCCTGCATATCTTTCTCACTATCATAAAGACAACAACAACAAATCCTATTATTGCACCAATAACAATTCCAGCGATGGCGCCACCTGACAGCCCTCTGTTGTCTTCTTTCTTATTTCTTTTTTCAGTTGATTTGTCGCTATTTGTTGAGAAATTTCCTGGAAATATAATTGAGCATGAATTAACGTCCTCATCATATGCATCTTCTAATTATGTGTGATACAGCCGTAACTACAAATATCACCGAGTCTTCAGAGTCCCAAAGGGGTTCAGGGATCTTGAACCCCGGTATAAAACATATGGGCTCCAAGACAGAAATAAATAGTGCTCCCGGGCTCCACGAATCGAGCGAGAATCGATCCGGGCTATATATACGCTTTAAGACGAATTCAGGCGAATAGTCCAGGTCAATTCTAGAGGTATTATCAGAATGGAAGGAAGGTCTGAGACAAGGAATTTGTTGATTAGGTACACTCGAATGACTTACAATTAAAGATAGGAAAATGAATGAATGAATAAATAAATAAATAAATAAATAAATAGATAAAGACACTTAGCAAAAGCAAATTCACATTTACGTACGTTCTTTTCCGCCATAGCAGGCATTAACATCGGCGCAATATTTTGTGGAAAGTGGAGCGTTGTTCTTGTCTCTGACGCACCAATAGCATCCCACGACTCCGTCACATGACTCCCAATCTGGCTTTATGTGGCAACGTGGATCAAAACACTTCACCAATCCTTTTGTTGAAAGATGTTTTGCTTGTTCAGAAAACAAAACAGCTTCTGGTACAGGGCATATGGGAATTCTGAGAGGAAATAATAAAGATAAAGGTATATGTGCCATCATTGACAAACAGACAAACAGACAGACAAACACAGGCATACAAGCAGACTGACACAGACATTCAGACAGACAGACAGACAGACACGGGTAGACAGAAAGACAGACAAACCGACGAGCACAGGCAGACAGACAGACAAACACCGGCAGACAGGCAGACAGATTAGCCCAGACAGGCAGCCAGACATACGTCAGACAGACAGACAGACAGGCAGACAGACAGACAGACGAGCACAGGCAGACAGACAGATAAACATACAAAGACAGGTAGGAAGGCTGGCAGACAGACAGACAGACAAATACAGGCATAGAATAGACAAAAACTGGGTTTAGTTTTACTTTTAATTCAATGAGATGCTATATTTAAACGAAAATCTTCCTTGATGGTATCTAACGAATATATTTTACCGTTGTGGAGAAAATATATATATGAGCATGCGTTTCACGGAACTGAATAAAAATTGATCTCTCCTTTGTGCCCTGTAGAATTATCCAGTCAAATCACTACAGCCCGAACCTCTAGTAAGCAACCGCGAGGGCTGATGTTTTTAACCTACGGTAAGTGACCATGTCACTTGACACAGTTCCAACAAACAACGGGCGGAAACGGATAAAGAAAGGCCATATAACCTTACCATGAAAATAAATTTCATTCCGGTGACATTTACCTGCTGGTTGGGAACTCGTGTCTACAGTAATGGAAATCAAGCTGCGAGGAGCATGGGCACTGGCAGGTCAAACCTTGTTCAGTGGAACATTATTTATCAGTGGAACAAGTGCAAGACTTGGACGGACAGTTCTTTTCTTGCAATTTAATACCTGAAATAAATTATTGAATTTAAAATCACCCAACTATTTTACTGTGTAATTATCATCATCGTTATCATCGTTGCAATCACTGACATCGTCATCATTCCCATTATTATTATCATCATCATCGTCGTCGTCATCATCATCATCTACGTCGTCACCATCATCGTCGTAATCACTATCATCATCGTTATCACCATCGTCATATTCGTCGTGACCGTCCTTATCATCGTCCTTGTCATAACCTTCGTCATCAACATCATCATCATCATCATCATCACCGCCATCATCGCCATCAACACCGTCGTCACTACCATCATCGTCATTATAATTATTGTTGCAGTCGTTGTCATTGCCGTCGGAAAGTTGTGAGTAATTTGTTATCCTTCACATAACATTCATACGTTGTTTATAAGCACTATTGGGTGCTAACCCCCTCCCCCTCTCTCCATATCACCTATCCACCTCCGATTTGTCGGGTTGTTAGAGCAAGTTATGTTTTTCCTACAACTAAAGTTGAAGGGAAACAATGTTAAGATACATACATTAACATACCTAAGAACATATTACTCTTATCCACTCGGGAGAGCTGGTACTTTTTTGCAACGTTTTGCCATTGTCTAACGTATTTACACCACGACGCGGTAGCTGAAGTTCAAAAAAGGTCTCCAGTTTGAGCTTCCCCAAATTTCGACATTGCTTTTTCACCATATATCCCCTGAGAATCAGATCCTCGGCCATGTCTTTGTCTTTCTCGGTGATGTGAACGTATTCTAATGTTTTGGAAGTTATGTCCGGGGATAGGAAATCATCGTGCATAATAACAAAGCCAGCTTTATCAAGCACAACACAGATGTAGCCGCTCTCTTTACACTTGGAATAGGTATTTGTCAGGAGTCTGTAAAATACGTCAAATACAGCACAAATTATTGAATCGTTTTGGCCTTGAGCTTGTGAAGTTTATGATGTCGTGATTTTAGAATAGAAGGATAGATCTCTATCATCAAGCATACAAAAAAGCCAAAGCCATGTAATTAAACTAATAAAGCACTCCGGTCATTTCAAAACAGTTGAGAAATATAGAAAACACTCGCCTCTAAATTTAATTTCTCTCGTGATCTCAAAATCCGGTCGAGTTTAAAGACAATGCAATAAGCTAGTTTCATACATGGATTTGGCTTCTCTATATGTTTTAAAATACTACAGTGGAACCTCTACTTTAGGACACCTCCATTAAAGAGACGCCTCTATTAAGGGGATACTTCTCCTTGCCTCGAGGGTCTCCTCTTAATGGAGGTTCCACAGCTTTCCATTGATATTGGCTAATTTGCAATAGAACACGATGAGTGTCTTCAAGAGTAAGTAAAATCCAAAAAAACAAACAATTGCAAATGAAGGACATAATCAGGATGGTAATTACCTACCTGTGAAAGTAGGAAAGGGAAAAGTCTGCACCCATAACTCCCATGACTTGATCGTTAGCGCGATGCACGTGATCTGCTTTCCCGTAATAAAGGGTATGAGCAGCGGTTATCACAACTCCTGCTCCACCAGCATCCATATAAGGAGTTGTCAAGGCAACTAATCCTCTGTTGCTTATTGCTGTGTGGTACCTAAGAAGGAATGATAGTTTACTGTGTGGTGCCTTGGCCCGTGTAAATGATATATAATTGACTTTGGTGATAGTAGATGCTGTGTATGCCATGCCATGCTGTGCACTGCTCAACCCAGTTCCCTCCATGCACTGCACCCCTCCGCTACTGATGTTATGCTATTCTATGCTATTCTATGTTATGCTATGCAATGCTATCCTAGGCAATGCTCTGCTCTGCTACATTGCAGGGAACTGCACTATAATGAGCTACATTGGACATCACCTTTATTTTCTCTCTATCCACCAATCGTAACCTCTCGTCAGTTAAGAGATCAAAACTAAATACTTTACCATGGCCGTTTGGTTGGGTCATACAACTTCGCTAGCAGAGTTACAGGCGTCATTCTAAGCACACCATTTCCTGTTCCAACGTATCGCCAAACCAGATAATTTGCATACTCTTTTGACCCTCGAAGCCAAATGTCCTCCACCTTTCTTGTAGCTACAACTGTATCCCGTATGCCTGGTTTGAATCCAGGGTTCTTTTTTGAACTTCTCCTTGTCATGTAAGCTTCGTATGCGTTTACACTAGAAATCGTTTCATTCAAACCAAGGTAGTTGAATGGATCTGTGAAGGCTTCAGCACTAAATTTCACTACGGTACCTGTAGCAACATTGAGAAAGTGAAACGTTGTGTTATTCGAGCTGTCTTATATAAGGTCTTAAACGCCTTTATACGGGAATCATAAGTGAGCCTTTGTACATGTATTACCTTTTGATGCATATCTGGTGAAGTGGACACATGGATCTTCAGGTTTAACCAAGTCCAGACGATGGTATGAAACTTTTATCTGACAAACAAATCAGTACGAAAAGGTTAACTTAAAGCTGTATTTGTAGTCTGGACCGATATCGACTGGCATGCCAGCAAAGTTTGAAACAAATAGGCATTGGAAATAAGCATTCTTGGGACATTTGCGTCGTTTGGGAGCTTATTTCCGGTCGGCTTACTATGAACTTAACAAAAAAGGTTAAATTTACGTACCTGAAGGAATTGTTTGTTCTGCTAGTGTCTCATCCATGTCGCCGACCGGAACTACTATTCCAACGGTAAAGCTGGTTTCCCGAACAGATTTCCAGTAGTAAGTTGAATTTAACTGTACAGCTGTTACTCCTTCTTCCACCCTACCACCGCGCGCCAGAAATTGCTTTGATACAAATGTTTTCTGTCCATGTCCACCTCTTTAAAAACAAAATAATAACACTGAGAGGAGAACATTATTGAATGCTTTCTGACTAAGACAGAGGTCATATCTTTGTTCGTCGGGAACAAAAATTTCTCTGAACAATCTGGAAGATTACCAAGGATCTCCGAAAATGTCAGCGATGACAAGACTTTCTGAAGATGACCCGATAATTGTTTTAATGTTATAGTGGGCTAGCGAATTTTATTTTGGATAGTCTACCGAAAAAATATTGCTATAAATCCGGCAATGTCACAGTCTTCAATTATGATATTTATCCCTGGTAGAAATCCTTGTAAAACAGCTGCGGTTTGTATTTTTATTAGTATGTCTAGACAAACCTTATAATAGACGCGATCACATCGTTAAACTCTGTCTCTGGTTCCAACGTCGTTATGTCCATAACAATGGGGTCTTCAAAAGCACCTGAAGGAGCTGGCAGGAGGGGATGTTATCATGGCCCTTCCAAAACTATTCGCCATAAACGCATAACTTGCTTGACCTTTTTTGAAGTATATTATTTGGGACTGGATATCTTCCATACTGATGTCTGTATCAACTAAACCGATGAACTTGTTGTTATGGTAACAAGGTAATGCTATTGTGGTCAAGAGGCCTTGAATATAAAAAAATTATAATAATTAATAGTTAACGATATGGTCTCTTGACCACGTGATATTGTAACCAGCTGGCAACCTCTTTTCTGGAACCCGCAAGGGAAGAAGAAGCGAGGAAGACCTAAAATCAACTGGAGAAGGTCAACCGAACAAGAACTACGGTAGGGCCACATCGAACGACATTGAATGCAGCCTAGGATCGTAATGAGTGGACGAGTCTGGTAGATGCAATATGCACCACATAGGAGCAAAGGGGATAAGATGACATGGACTATTGCGCTTGCTCTTATGCTTGTGTGAAAACCAGACTTTAGGACGTTGCATTTAATTTTATTGAAAAATGAAGCAAGTGTACAAACTTACCGAGGCCGGCCGCATCTATGTAAGGCACAGAGATGATGGGATTGCTGCTCTCCGTGTTTTTTGAAAAAAGTCGTAGTAAGTTGCCATGGCACTCCGTAGATTATCTGTGTTTGAGACACTTGTAAATTTCGCATGCTTTAAAAATAAAAATAAGAATAGTACGCACATGATTTAATTCCAATATTTACGTGGTTATTGCTGCATTTCATTAAAGGGGTATATTTTCAATTTGGTTGTAATATTCATTCAGTTGACAACAAGTAAGAAAGAGTATAACGAGGGTGAAATCGAGGTTCAGGGGAGGTGGTGGAGGCGGATCATCGTCATTAATCGTCATCGTTATTAACAGAAGTAACATCAGCAGAAGAAGAAGAAGAAGAAGGAGAAGGAGGAGAGGCAGCATCAAAAAAAGAGGAAGAAAAAGAAAAAAATAGGAGGAGGAAGAGGAGGAGGAGGAAGGGGAGGACGAGGAAGAGGAGGAGGAAGAGGAGGAGGAAGAGGAGGAGGAGGAAGAGGAGGAGGAGGAAGAGGAGGAGGAGGAAGAGGAAGAGGAGGAAGAGGAGGAGGAGGAAGAGGAGGAGGAGGGAGGGGGAGGAAGAGTAGGAGGAGGAAGAGGAGGAGGAGGAAGAGGAGGAGGAGAAAGAGGAGGAGGAGTAAGTGGAGGAGGAGGAAGAGGAGGAGGAGGAGGAGGAGGAGGAAGAGTAGGAGGAGGAAGAGGAGGAGGAGGAAGAGGAGGAGGAGAAAGAGGAGGAGGAGTAAGTGGAGGAGGAGGAAGAGGAGGAGGAGGAGGAGGAGGAAGAGGAGGGGGAGGAGGAGGAGGAGTAGGAGGAGGAGGAGGAGGAGGAGGAGGAGGAGGAGGAGGAGGAGAGAGCTCAATACGAAGTAATAAAAACCTGAAATAGAAACTCAACTTACAGTTACACTCGGGGACATAGACACACCATAAGAAGTACCATCCTGATTTGCAATGTCCCGAAGGATCTTCTTATTGACCAGCATTTCATATGTCATTATTATCACCTTATTGTGCAGCTCTGCATTTCTGTCCTTGATGGTTTGCATAATGTTTGTTTTATCATCGCTAGGCGCACCATCGGTTAGAAATATGATCACCATATTCCTGGTACTGCCTTGGCCAGGATAGGATTTTTTTCAGTAAACGGAAAGCGGCATTGAATGCGTTTGCGTAAATTGTCACTCCTGAAACATATAAAACAACACAGCGTCATGCAAACATAAAAATATTCATACCGACTACATAAATTGTTGCAACGTTAAATTAACGCTTCAATTCCTTGACTTTCAAAAAAATGATTAAATGAAAAGTAGCCTATTTTAAGGAGCTACGTCACGGTTTGTGCATCTTGAAAAAATTAGCCTTAATGTTTCAAGTTTGTCGTTTGCCATCCGTTTTACTGTAAAGGGCTCTTAAAGTTTTTATGTAAACTATGCTTGAGTTATGAAGGTACACTCGCTGATGCACAAAATGGCTCCTCAGCAACAAGGGAGAGCCATTTTTTCCCCACGAACAACCGTAACACTTGAAAACATATGCCCGACTTTTTCAAGTTTTATTCCTCTTCCTTCCTACCCGTCCTTAGTCCAATAACAGTTTTTCTGTACTGGTATATTATAGTAACTTTTAGCAAGACCAGGCCACTATTAGTGGATTTCCATTGATACAAACACTTCTGCTAGGATGCAGTAGCACTAAATCTTGGTGACACTACCCATTTAATCTTCTCCATCCTCAACTATCCTTGTTTCTGTTTGGTTTTTCTACCCCAGTAAACTATTATTTTGAGACTTTCTTTAATTTGCAGATGATTTTGTTCATCGCACAAATGACTTAGCGTATCGTGACATGGCTCCTTTAATGTATTTAGTCGAAAAAAACACTGGTTTGCTTAACCAAAGCATGCGGCAGAGCAAAGGATACCTTCAGCATGGAGACCCGATAAAAATTCTTTAAGTATTTTAGGTTAAAAGGTGTAGCATCCGCTAAACGGTCGCTGAAGCATGTTTTGCCGTCCTTTTCGTATTTTCCTGGCGTTGAAGCAAATGTACTGAAGGATACCAATCCAATCTAATGTGAAAATATAAATTAAAGCAATTGATACGTTACATTGTGTAAAGGCGATCTCGTATTTGGCAGTGATTGTAACTGATAACAATAGATTGATGAGCTAAATAATAGGCATTCATATAATTCAGAAAGTTTTCATCTCGTTTGTCCCCGAACAGAAGGGAATCTCGGTTTCACAGGGTACCTCCGGATCCAGTCAGTTAATCTAAATAAATTTATGATCTCTATACTTGTGTGTTCATTTCACGTTCACGTTTGAACGAGCTTCTTTTAGCTCCTGAGTGATACGTGGGTAAATAAATTATATTATCTTATCTTATCTTATCTTATCTTATCTTATCTTATCTTATCTTATCTTATCTTATCTTATCTTATTGTTACAAGAAGGTTTTTAGGTCTCCTTGCAGGGGGATTAGTCAAGTAGACGAGAGCCAAAGACTTCTTCTTTTGGATCAGCTGTTTATTCGTGAGCTCCTCTCTCTGCCGTAGCCGGCAACTATCTCCTCCAACTCTCAGCAAAACTGACGATTATATTCGCTCGCATCACGTCCGCGCACTGAGCTCTGATTGGTCAATAAGCACATTCTTTCAGAAATAAGCGGAAGGGCTTCCAAACAACGGCGTCTTTGATACTCAAAGACGTGCTTCGAACTTAGAGTAGAAACTTAGTAGATAACGTTTGGAACCGAACGTGTAAGGTTCGCTCATCTAACAGTACTTTTAAAAACTGTAGATTTTGGTACCAATCATTGCACAGGCGGACAGAATGCATCTAACCTTAAACGAACGTGATCCTAATTTTATCAGCCAAAACAGCTAAAACAATGCTATATCTTTTGCGTAGCTAAGCGAGCTTTAGTTAGAGTGTTCCATTGTTCGTTGACGGAAACCACAGTTCCCGTAGTCCTTCAAGTCCTACGTACTCGTACTTACTCTAAGACAGCTTACTTTTTAAGCGAATACACTTACAGTTACTTAAATAATCACACAAACTATTATTATTATCTAGAAGAACTATAAATCCTTGTCGTTCTAACAACATAACCGAATTGTAGAAATCCTTTCGGCGTATCTAAATCAATCAGGTATTGACATAAACTTACAAAAGGTATTTACGGAAAATGAACGAAAAGTTAATTAAACTAGGCCAGATTTGAATTGTGGTTTCTTGGCAGGAACTAATTACGTTGGTGACCAAGCGTCGACCAACGTAATGCTTCGGTACCAAAGGATTGAAATTTCCTGGCTTTACAAATTGACCGTGAGAATGTTTTGCTAAAACAGTTGGCTACGTGAGCGAATTAGAGTGACAAGGAGGCTTTGTTTGTGGGTAACACAAACTCTAAATTGATATTCAATCACACTTTAAATTAATTCATAAAAACACTCGAACTTGTAAAAGGTATAAAAATATCCTCCAACATATTACTCCCTCTCAAAGAAGAGTCACCTCCCGGTGACAAAAAGAGAACAGGACTATATGAAGGAAAAAAAATTACTGAAAGCTAGGCTAAATGCAAGCAAATGCGTTTTTTTTTGTTTGTTAAATTTTGTATCTTTTAAACTTTTTTTTTTTGTTGTTGTTGTTGAAAACACACGAAACATAAATATAAAATGGAAATATAGACGTTAAGGTAAAGGCTGAATGAAAGATATGTGTCATTCGAAACAAAGCATAACGGATTGGTATGAAGGGAGAGGAATCATGTGTTATTACAAGGCCAAAAGAGGTATGCGAGAAAATGGAAATCGTTTTGACACCATATCGATAATGCAGCCCGTACGTTTGGAGAGCTTAACGTTGGGGACGGTCCCTTGAATTGATTGAAGACGGCCCATGAGGGGGTGGGGATCGATAAAAAGCAAGGTCACGTGGCGAGTACTTGAACCGGACGGGCGGCAAGGTCCCCTCACAATTCAAGTACCGCATTTTTCTCAGATTGATGGTGCGACAAAAAAAAACAAAATCTTGTGTGATAGCCCCAATGGGAAGTACATCGCTAGACATACCTGCAAAAGGGTAATGTAAGGCCAACCAATCAGCATGAAAAGTTGCTAGTGCATGATAGTTGGTCGATATCATATCAAATATGAACTTAAAAAAATCGTATTCATCATAAAAAATGGCATATTTTAGGTTTAAAGCTTGTTTTAAACATGGGTAAAATATAGGTCTGGTCCAACTGGAAGTAATGGCAGATCGTAAAAAACATGAAAGTGTTCCTCTTTCTCCCAGGTAAACTTGAGCGTGCCGTCCAATAATGCGAGTAGTGTTTCGAGATTGTGACTTGTCATGACCTCCGGTGGAAAACAAATCGTTCGTCGTGAATGGTTAGTCCCGCAACCCTTACACCAACGTAGGTTGCGGTTAACGTTAAAGAATGTCATCAGGTAGTAGCTGATTGTGATAAGGAATGATGCCGGTTTATTTGTAGTCCGCCGCCAATTGCGGCGCTGAACTTGAAGCACGAATGGGGGGTCGCGGCCGTTGGCAGGTAGGGCAGGTGTGGGCCTGATGAGGACTGGAACGACTTGGTGTTCCATTGTGATTTCTGTGGTTGAAAACAAATATTAGTATGGTACCCAGAGTACAGCTCAAGAGGCTGATAGCCAACGCGACGTATGCCACATAGTCGGTAGTGGTTGTGATGGACATTTTGTCAATCTGGTCATCGACCTTGGTAAGAGAAGCAAACAACTGTCCATCCAGAGTATTGAATGTTGTATCAAGGTTAGCAATTACAGACTTGTTTAACCGTGCTGGTGGTGGAATATCAAGTGAAGGATGACTAAGTATTGTGCTGGAGCCATTTCGTGTTAACCCAACCCACGGTGTGAACTGCATAGTTGAAGGTGAGGCAAGTGGAACAAGGACAGTTAAGTGTTGAGAGCAATCGCCGATGCCTGTCATCATTCCATCAAATGACTCGTTACAAGGAATGTTATAAACAGCTAGAGGTGCAGTGGTGATTGTTCCAGAAGACAGTGGAAGGACAACTGTGGTCGTTGCTAGGTACGATCGGCCTCCAAGATGTACGAGGGGATGCAGGTTTGAACAATCTGTTGCTTGCACATGGTTACGAGGAAATGTGAGTTTAGTGTCAAGATTAAAAGGGAAACCAAGCCAACTTATATTAGTTGCAATAGTTAGCACATTAGTTGGACAAAGAAAAGCTGTAGAATCGTGATAACATTGGTTTAGTGTTTCAGTTGTTACTATTTGTTGAGAATTGGGGCATGTAATAAGTGCCTAAATTCGATTTTGTAACTGGACCTGTATAGCAAATATTAGATGAATTAAACTTTAGCGGCGAGAGGTATTCAATTGTACAAAAAGAATTCAGGTCCGGTAATTCGGGAATAGTTAAAAGAACACTAGCTTCAACTTGATTTCCTGCGTGTTCAATGTCAAACCATCGGGTTAAGAAATAGCGGAAAACCATCGCTTAATGCCTTAGATGTATACGTCATTGATTGATCAGTTGCCAATTGTGTTGTTATTTGGGGGTGTAAAAATGGAGGTAGATGAGGAAAACCAAATAAAGATTTTGTTTCTAGGGTCGAAAATTGGTGTAAAACATCCTGCATTTCTGTAAGGCGTAGAAGTGACGCAAAAGCGCGATTCACGGCATTGGAATGTTTCGAAAGAAATTTCCAATAAAAATGGAATCGAGGCAGTTATTTTCGGCCGCAAAACGGTTCAGTTGATGTTGCCATTGAGCAAAAGTGCGATCAATGAGTTTCATATCTTGAGAAAGTCGGTTTATTTTTGTTGTCAAAGTATCCGTGGCTTTGAGAGTATAAATTAGTTTTCCATTCAGAACATGTAACATTGATTGGGAGGTGGTCAATCCTGACGCTAGTGTACGAAGAGTATCTTTGAGATTAGAAATATTGTTTGGTTCGCATGAATGGCCGAAAGCTGTATAAATTTTTCGACAAATTCCAAAAAATCCAGCATGACAAAGAAAACTACTACGACGAGTTCTTGAGTGTGTATGTAAAAACATCTTTTCGTGGGCTGAAAATCGCTGACAATTCTTTAATGCCCAGGCCTTACAAGCAGCCAATGAGGGCTGGTAATGGCGTGGACAAACCATTTGACTTGGTAAACCTGTCGCATAAGTGAAGTATCGCCTCAAATAAGAATCGCACTCCAAAAGATTCGAAAAACTTGACAGTGATAAGAGGCGATTGATTACCTTTTGTGTGCCATGAATCGCGTTCAACAATTGACCGAAAAATTGCTTTTGTGGTACGGAACAGTTGCTTTTGATTTGTAAGGGAGGGCCAGGAGGCATGGCCTTTAACTTAGTGATCAAATGCATTAATTTGGTGTCAGAGTAGAAAATCAGAGGTTGGACATTGTGGCTAATCATCATCGAAGTTGGATAGAATGTAACTTTCTTTCCAGTCGCATCAATGTTGTTGGCGTTAGTTGTAAAAATTTGAGCCGTTATACAAATTAATAGAAATAGCGCGGTTATCAATGAGTGACAGCCAGTCGGGCTCGCTTTCGTCTGCGCCGAGGACGGCATGGAGGCCTATAAAAAATAGAAACGCGCGCATTAGAATTGTCACGCATAACACGACTAAAGTATCGCAATAAGGCTTTTTGGTAGCTGTGGTATAACAAATGATTTCCCGTGGAGTTCAAGTGAACGCCATCAGGCAAAAAGACAGACGTTTTAGAGCGTAAAATTGTCGGATGGAACCAGAACGTAGCAAACGGTGCGTTTTTTAGTGAATGATGTAAACAGTGGTTTAGATAACTAACCCGCGTGTTATACGGAGGTGACATCACCGGCGGTGATTTTCGAGGCATAATTTGGCCTATAAAAATGTGTTGTACATGGTAAAGAAAATGAAATGTTTGCACTAAGTGGAAAATATTAGTTGCGAGGTCCTTTACATTGTGGTGTGGATTACAAATGTCGTTAGATCCGATGTCTAAGATAATGACGGTGGGATTAAATTGTGCCACAACAGGTAAGTCAAATTGGCGTAACTTAGTGATTGTTCTACCCCCGATGCCATAAAACTGCACTGTAGGCGCCATTGATAGTCGAAAGTTAGTAGCGACGCACGGGAGGGATGATTCAGCTGCGAATTGCGCCAAGCGCCAGACGAATGAATGTCCAAGGACCAAGATGCGGGGTGATTCCTGCGTTTGCATGACCGAGTGATAGAGTGTCTAAGAGAAAAGAAGGAATACAGAAAGTCGGTCACTTAGAATTGTCAGTTTCCTCAGACAAAAAGTCGGCAATTAACCTTGGGTCCAAAATATTTGTCACTGGCTCCCAAGTTGCTTCGTTTGAGGGGTAATTTGCCCATTTCACCAAATATTTTTTCTCTCCGTTCACTGTTCGTGTCTTAAGTAATTTCTCAGCATTAAACACCGTTTGGTTATCAATCAAAGTCGTGGAATTGGTGTTGGAATCGGAAACTGAAAGTTCGTTAGTAGGCTGAGGAACGTTTGTTGCGCTTGTGCTTGGCGTAGCAACTGGATGACGTATGTTTGGTTGTTCAAAACTATTGGCGTGGATATCATCCTCGGCAAGAAAAGGGGCATTGCCATCATCTGCGGTTGGTGCTTCAATTGGGCGTTCATTAGCGTCGATAAAATGTTTCATGCGGTTTGCGTGAACTATTGTGCTAACCGGCTTGTTGTTGCAAGTGCGCACGCGATAATTCACAGGACTAAGTTTTTCAACAATTCTGTATGGGCCGTGAAAGTTATGCAATAGTTTCTTGGACAGACCTTTGTAAGTCTTTGGTGTAAAAATCCACACTTTCTCTCCCACTATAAAATCTGGATCTTTAGCACGCTTATCGTAATGAGTTTTCATTTTCTGTTGCGCTCTCATGATGTTTTGCTTTGCCAATTGTTGGGCTAGCTCAATTTGAGAGACTATTCTACGCCTATGTTCTGCTATAGAACTAACAGGGTCAGTTGGTGGTAGTAAACTGACATCCATTGGGAGAAGTGGTTCCCTCCCATACAATAAGTAAAATGGACTCTCTCCGGTAGCCTCTGAAGGCGAGGTCCGGAATGCGAGCAAAGCGGCCGGAATGAAAAGGTCCCAATCTTTCTGGCTTCTACTTACAAACATTGACAGCGTTTGGCACAGGGTAGAGTTAAGCCGTTCCACGAGCCCATCGCATTGTGGGTGATAGGCAGTCGTGTTCAATTTCTTGATGCTGTAGAGTGTGCAAACTTCTCGTACAAGGTTGGAAAGAAAATTCTGTCCACGATCTGAAAGTAGAGTGCGAGGGGCCCCATGACGCGGTATAATTTCATCCGTAATTAGACGCGCGATTGTGACAGCATCAATGTTCTTGACTGGGAATATTTCTGGCCATTTCGTCAAAAATTCGACAAAGACAACGATATAACGCGCTCCGTTTAATGTCACGGGCAGAGGGCCTAATACATCCATTGCCAATCTTTCCCATGGTGCTGAGACTGGGATAGGTAATAGCGGTGCGCGATGTTTATTCCTAGGCTTTTTCCGCGTCTGACAGTCCTGACAGGAACGCGCCCAGTGTTCGACATCTTTGTACATGCCTTTCCAATAGTACCTATCGCGCAATTTCTCGTAAGTTTTAAAAACTCCTAAGTGTCCGCCCGTCAAATCATCGTGCGCGTTCACTAAAACCTCAAATCGTAAGGGTGGTGGGAGCACGAGCTGGGCGTGGCACCCTTTTCGTCCCCTTTTGGCTGTAAGATCTAAGTGGTGTAAAAGATCATGTTCGTCGAGGAAGTACACATCTTCAGTTAGTAAAATGCGTTTTGCACGAACATTATCGGCTGGTAACTGTTCCCGTTCTAAGTATTCGATAATCTCGCCGATATTTGGGTCTTTTCGTTGGAATTCTATGATCTGTTTTGTTTGCAAGCCTGCGCTTTCGAGAGCGTTAAGGTGACATGTGCCGTACGGTCGTCGTGACAATGCGTCGGCATTCGTGTTTAAGACGCCCGGTTTGTGAACAATATCAAAGTCGAATTGTTGAATGAGAAGCGACCAGCGTGCTACGCGGCCTGTAGGGTCTTTGATTGACATTAACCACTTCAAAGCATTGTGATCGGTGTGAATAGTAAATTTGCGCCCATACAAGTATGGCTGAAATCGTTTAATGCCGTCAATGACTGCAAGGGCTTCTCGTTCGGTCGCACTGTAGTTGCGCTCAGCTCGGTTTAAATCTCTTCCAGCATAGGCTATTACTACATCTTTTCCATCAATAATCTGGCCTAAGGTTAACCCTATTCCAGTCTGACTTGCGTCAACATAAAGTTGAAATGGTAATTCAAAGTCTGGATACGAGAGGACTGGGGCCGACACTAATGCGCCCTTGAGAGTCTCAAAAGCTTTCTGACATTCTGGTGTCCATTCAAATTTGACATTTTTGCTCGTAAGTTTATTGATAGGGGATGCAATTTGTGCAAAACCTTTAATGAAACGGCGGTAATAATTACACAAGCCTAGAAATGCTTTGACTCCTGTTGTGTTCGTTGGTACTGGAAATTCTTTGACTGCGCGAATTTTGGCGGGATTTGGTTTCAGACCATCTGCGGACACAACGTGCCCTAGATATTCTACTTCGGGTTTAACGAAATGACATTTGCTAGGTTTGAGACGAAGGTTAGCTTCCCTGAGGCGTTTAAATACCTGTTCAAGGTGAAGCAGATGTTCATCGAACGACCGTGAAGAGATTATGAGATCATCGATATATACCAAGCATATATCCCATTCTAAACCCCTCAAAACATGGGTCATAACCCTTTGGAACGTGCCTGGACTATTACAAAGACCAAATGGAAGCTTGTTAAATTCGTATAGACCGTTATGAGTGATGAAGGCTGTTTTCTCCTTAGAGTCAGCATGAACCTGCAGCTGCCAGTAACCCGAACGAAGGTCGAGGGTTGAGAAATAGTGAGCCCCACCCAGTGCATCAAGCGCTTCGGTAATTCTAGGTAATGGATGGCTGTCTTTCCTAGTTATCTTGTTCAGAGATCTGTAGTCAATGCAAAATCTCATAGTACCATCTGATTTTTTAACCAGTACCACTGGAAAACTCCAAGGAGAAACTGAGGGAGAGATGATGTCATTTTCTAGCATCTCAGTAACTTGCTTCTCGATTTCCTCTTTATTTGCTGGCGAGGTGCGATAAGACCGAAGGCGTATAGGAGGGTGATCCCCTGTGTCTATTTTGTGTTGTACAATACTACATCTACCCAATTGGTCCGGTGTATATGCAAATATATCATCATATTGTTTCAATAAGGCCTGGAGCCGATCTTTTTGTTCAGTAGACAATTCAGTGTCTCCTACATTAAGTGGTACTCGTGGATCAACATCAACAGCAGTTGGCACTTCTCTTTGTGCTTCAGCTTCGATGTCCGACTGTAACAGGTCGAAAGTAGCAATTTCTTGATCAACAAATGAAAGTTTCGCTAAACGTGTACGACGATAAATGCGCACTGGCTGATTAGTTGGATTTAACAACCTGACTGGAATGCAATCATCGTTGGAAACTTTGACCAGCTGAGCAGCACCCATGATCTGATATCGTTCGGTTAATTCTGCTCGAGGTTCTACTATCGCCGTTGTGTTTGTGGTACCCTTATCGTCTAAGGTGCCTGGGACTATGATCTCGGACTGTGGTGGAATAATAAACGACGATTGAGCATGCGCAAAACAAATAGAAGGCTCTGCAAATTCTATAGGTGTGTCAGAACAAAAGGTTCCAAAAGAAATCGAGTCCCCCGCTAGTGCTAGAGTATGATGTTCGAGGTCAATCTTTGCCTTATAAAATTCGAGAAAATCGCGACCTAATATGGCGTCATAAGCCATAGTATCAATAAGCAAGGCTTTAATAGGGTAACTATTTTCATCTATTGTGAAAGGTACCTCCACGCGTCCTAGAACCGGTATAGCTTCTCCACTAACTGATTTAATTGAATCAATATTCGTTGGCGAAGGAGGGTGTTTAGTGAGCGCTGGAATTTGTTTCCAAACCGCCGCTTTGATAGCACTAACGTTGGCGCCTGTGTCAACCAAAAACGTGAGCGTAGTGTCGTAAATTTTCCCAACAACTGAAATATTGTTAGTGCCCGTTGTTAAGGGTATAGAGTCTTCCGTCAAAAGTGCAATAAATCGGTCGTTAATGGCGTCAGGGCCCAAGAAACCATCGCGTGTGTTATCCGAACGTAATTCGTGCTTCTTGTTATTCGGAAAACAAACACTGGATTGTTCCGGAATTGCTCCTAATTGCTCCATGTATTTTGGACACGTGTCCATTTGCTTAACCTGTTGAACAATAAACGATGGTTGGTTACCAACGTCATCAAAGCAATCACCTGGTCCTGGTCCATTTGAATAATCACTTGGTTCTAGTGTGTGAAAACAATTACTCGGTTTTGGTTTATTAAAACAATCCCTTGGTTTTGACTGATTAAAACAATCACTTGGTTTTGGTTTATGGAAACAATCGCTTGGTTGTGGGCCACTAACACAATCGCTTGGTGTTGGGTTAGAAAGACAATCATTTGGTGTTAGGTTATGAAAACAATCAATTGGATTTGGACTATTGTCATCAGTGAGTTTGCTGCCGACCGTATTTGCATTAATATGCTCCACTGATTCATCGCTGTTTGTGGCACACTGATTGGAATAAATTTGGTTGTTTGAATGTTGACACGACTCGGCACCAATAAGAGGTGTTGTTGTTTGGTTAAAGACTAACAATAATAGGAATTGAAGGAATCGAAAAAGTAACGCTTGTAATTGCAAACAGGACGATGTTAATACGGCTGGTGTGGAACGAATCGTTTCTAATTGACGGAATTCGACGACTTCGTCTAATTGTGGTGAAATGGATTGAAAATGATCGCTCTTCGAGGTTGTGGTGTCCTGAAGTGGGAAAGCTGATGGCATGGCAATGACATGTACCGTGGCAACCTTCGTATTGACTTCATGAATAAAAGGAATTGGTTCATCAATTACAAAGTGATTTTGTTCGATAATAATCTCGTTAACTTGAGGTTCAATGGTTTCAAAATGGAGTTCCAATGCTGGCGATGTTTCAAAAACAAAGTCCTGGTGAGTTTTGATTGTGTTAATCTCTGGTTCTGCTATAAAACTGGATGGTAATTGAATGCTAGAGTTATGTACTTCGTCTTCCTTATTCAGTTTCTCTTCTGTGTTTTGTGGTTCCTGTATTGTACTACCTTGGGCGGGATAAATTTCAATTTCGTTTGGTTGATCTATTGAAATATTTTCGCTATCATCACATTCTTGTGTATCATTGTTATTGACTAACTTAATTGGTGTGTCTTCCGCCATTGAAAATTCTTTATAAACGTTATTTGTAAATGAAAATAAACCCACAAAACAATCATTGAATTCAGAAACTAACTTATCATTTTCGTCAGACTCGTTATTTTGGCAAACTTCGATTGTATTTACTTCCAGACTGCTTGGTCCAGGTTGATCAGCGAGAGGATTCTGTTCCTCGAGGTTAAATTGAACCTTTTTGGTGTTCGATGTATCACGTGAATTAGTAATTGATTCTCGAGAGTTAGACCTTTTGTTTGTGTCTAAACTCGGATGACGTGTCTCATTTTCCTGTCGTATCTTAGACATTCTATTGGCCATTTGTGTGGACCTGACGGCTAAAAATCTAGGTTGTTCCGTTTCTTTACTGGAATCTACGTCAATTATTGTTGGTCTACTCGGGAGTGTAGACTCACTTACTTCTAAGTCATCTTTGGCAATCGGTAATGTTTTGGAAATGGAATTTACATCACAATTGTTTCCTGGCTCTGTGTCAGAAGGATTAAGATCAAATTCTTGTCCCAAAATGTGGTTATTAATTTCAGTGGTGTTAGGTGTGTGATCACACAAAGGATTGGCATTTGTGCAGGGATTAAAATTTGTTTTGTTTCCGTTGAAATAATCCCTTTGTGTACCATTTTGTTCGAAATTTCTATATGTTTCCTGTGTACGTGTGCCGTGTTCAAAATTTTGAGAAAGAAAATAGTTTTCATCACCGATCTCTTCACGTTCCCGTGCGTAAGAGATCGCGTTTAGTTTAAATGTTGTTGATTGCCCGATTGAGGCGTTGGCGGCGCACGCCTCCATGGTTGGTTTGGCTGGCCCGCACCAGCAGAAAATGGAATTCTGGGGTCCCTTTGGTTTTGTCTCTGCCGACAAACTGCGGCGACATGCCCTGTTTGTTGCAATAATCGCAAATTGGCCGTCCGGCAAAAGTTCGTCTCCCTCGTTGATTTGGATTGTTAAACGGTTGATTTCTTTGACGGCGCATTTCTTGACTAAGGGGGTGATTACATGGCGAATTTCAGCCCGGGCTGAAATTTCAGCCCGGTTAGGGGGCTGGAATTTTGTTGCGATTACATGACGAGTTTCAGCCCGGGTTGAAATTTCAGCCCGGGCACCAAATTTGAAATTGCGCGGGAAGAGTCATCAGAGAATGAGGGGCGATTTGAATAACCGGCAACTTATTTACATATCGGCTGAACGTTTGAAGAACGAAGCTTTTGTTATATTCCATTTTCGATTTGAAATTCGCGACACATCGAATAAGATTTTCGATTTTATCTCCCTTGTTCCACTGGAACCTTTTTTCCATTTTGTTTAAAATTACAATACCCGGCAACTTATTTACATACCGGCTGCACGTGTATATAAAAACAAAAAAAAACATTCTTATTCAATGACATGCAAATACGTTGGCGGGCATTCTACAATTTAGCCAAAAAACAATCACTGCGCATGCCCAAGTTCACTTTTCAGCCCGGGCTGAAAATTCCATTCCGATTACATGGTTTTTTCAGCCCGTTTGGCCGGGCTGAAAATTCCAGCCCGGTTTCTCAAACCGGGCTGGAATTATCAGCCCGGGATGAATTTCAGCCCGGGCTGAAACCTTGTCCATGTAATTGCTAACTTCATTTCAAGAGGATTTGTTTCGGAAGTCGGGCTGAAATCTCAGCCCCCCTAACCGGGCTGGAATTTCAGCCCGGGCTGAAATTCGCCATGTAATCACCCCAGACAGCAACTTAACGAACGACGACAACTTTCGACCGAATCCGTTAGCGAATTCGCTGCCCAAATTCGACAATTAAGCAACCGAATTAATTTGCCACGCGCCGAATGCATAAATTACTTCATTCAAGGCCTTCGGCCGGAACTAAAGAATTTTGTCCTTTTAAGACAACCCACGTCTTTCGAACAAGCAGAATCGTTGGCAAAATTGAAACAGTCAGTGCCGGACAAACGACCAGAGGACCGCACTGACGAGGTTTTGAAAGCTCTAGCCGCTCTAAAACAACCGATCGAGCCACGCGACAAATCGACCATCGCTGCTTTTGATAATTATGCGCAACCAGATAGACCCCCAAGGGAGTCCCGCCCCGTAACAAGGGAAGAGATAGGTCAAATTGTCGCGCAACAAGTTAGGGGGTGATTACATGGCGAATTTCAGCCCGGGCTGAAATCGCAGCCCGGTTAGGGGGCTGGAATTTTGTTGCGATTACATGACGAAGTTCAGCCCGGGCTGAAATTTCAGCCCGGGTACCAAATTTGAAATTGCGCGGCAAGAGTCATCAGAGAATCAGGGGCGATTTGAATAACCTGCAACTTATTTACATATCGGCTGAACATTTGTAGAACGAAGGATAAAAACCCCAAAAGGACCCATTCTCATTCAATGTCATGCAAATAAGTTACCGCGTATTCCACTGCAACCTTTTTTCCTTTGCTGTTGCCATTTTGTTTAAAAACACAGGAGCGATTTTACAATAACCGGCAACTTATTTACATACCATACCGGCTGCACGTGTGTATAAAAACAAAAGGACCATTCTCATTCAATGACATGCAAATACGTTGCCGGGCATTCTACAATTTAGCCAAAACACAATCACTGCGCATGCCCAAGTTCACTTTTCAGCCCGGGCTGAAATTCCATTCCGATTACATGGGTTTTTTCAGCCCGTTTGGCCAGGCTGAAAATTCCAACCCGGTTTCTCAAAGCGGGCTGGAATTTTCAGCCCGGGATGAATTTTAGCCCGGGCTGAAACCTTGTCCATGTAATTGCTAACTTCATTTCAAGAGGATTTGATTTGGAAGCCGGGCTGAAATCTCAGCCCCCCTAACCGGGCTGAAATTTCAGCCCGGGCTGAAATTCGCCATGTAATCACCCCCTTAGAATTTTGGGGCGTGGACGCCAATTTCGCCTTGCTTCGAGTCAGCACTTTGTAATCTTCTAACTGGCCAAAACGTTAGAAAAAACCGCGCTTATCATACAGAAATGAAGGGTTTTTTTTTTTTTTTTGGTTTTGTTTTGTTTTTGTTTTTGTTTGTTTTGTTGGTGATTTGGAGTGATGCTAAAACATACGTACATATACTTTTACAACTGTTTCCACCCCAAGGTTGACATGAACATCAAGGAACTTATGGAATAAACGTAACTAATTGGAAAACTAATCGAATGAGTTGAATTTGGTTGGAAAAACTGTTGCTGCTAGTAAACATGCCGCTTAACCGTTAAAAAGACGATTTTAAGGCCTATATTACATTTTGTTTTCTTATTAGGCTTGGCCTTCCCTTAACCGAGACAACTCACAAAGTTCATAAGAGCACTCACGGTTTGAAGCGAAGCGTAGAGTTGCTGGATAGGTACACCAAGGATCTTTAAAACGCAGCGGATTTCTTCACCAGTCTGTTACAAGAAGGTTTTTAGGTCTCCTTGCAGGGGGATTAGTCAAGTAGACGAGAGCCAAAGACTTCTTCTTTTGGATCAGCTGTTTATTCGTGAGCTCCTCTCTCTGCCGTAGCCGGCAA
Organism: Desmophyllum pertusum; assembly: GCA_029204205.1. NCBI lineage: Eukaryota > Metazoa > Cnidaria > Anthozoa > Scleractinia > Caryophylliidae > Desmophyllum > Desmophyllum pertusum. Next base: position 259,175 of record MU825910.1, read on the forward strand.
CTATCTCCTCCAACTCTCAGCAAAACTGACGATTATATTCGCTCGCATCACGTCCGCGCACTGAGCTCTGATTGGTCAATAAGCACATTCTTTCAGAAATAAGCGGAAGGGCTTCCAAACAACGGCGTCTTTGATACTCAAAGACGTGCTTCGAACTTAGAGTAGAAACTTAGTAGATAACGTTTGGAACCGAACGTGTAAGGTTCGCTCATCTAACAGTACTTTTAAAACTGTAGATTTTGGTACCAATCATTGCACAGGCGGACAGAATGCATCTAACCTTAAACGAACGTGATCCTAATTTTATCAGCAAAACAGCTAAAACAATGCTATATCTTTTGCGTAGCTAAGCGAGCTTTAGTTAGAGTGTTCCATTGTTCGTTGACGGAAACCACAGTTCCCGTAGTCCTTCAAGTCCTACGTACTCGTACTTACTCTAAGACAGCTTACTTTTTAAGCGAATACACTTACAGTTACTTAAATAATCACACAAACTATTATTATTATCTAGAAGAACTATAAATCCTTGTCGTTCTAACAACATAACCGAATTGTAGAAATCCTTTCGGCGTATCTAAATCAATCAGGTATTGACATAAACTTACAAAAGGTATTTACGGAAAATGAACGAAAAGTTAATTAAACTAGGCCAGATTTGAATTGTGGTTTCTTGGCAGGAACTAATTACGTTGGTGACCAAGCGTCGACCAACGTAATGCTTCGGTACCAAAGGATTGAAATTTCCTGGCTTTACAAATTGACCGTGAGAATGTTTTGCTAAAACAGTTGGCTACGTGAGCGAATTAGAGTGACAAGGAGGCTTTGTTTGTGGGTAACACAAACTCTAAATTGATATTCAATCACACTTTAAATTAATTCATAAAACACTCGAACTTGTAAAAGGTATAAAAATATCCTCCAACATTATCTTATCTTATCTTATCTTATCTTATCTTATCTTATCTTATCTTATCTTATCTTATCTTATCTTATCTTATCTTATCTTATCTTATCTTATCTTATCTTATCTTATCTTATCTTATCTTATCTTATCTTATCTTATCTTATCTTATCTTATCTTATCTTATCTTATCTTATCATAATGTCATGTCATTACTGACCCTGTCTCTTGGATTCATCGTACTTAGAACAGTATTGGCCGCTCCTGTAGCCACATTCAATAGAGTGGTACCCATCGATCCACTGGTGTCAATAACAAGAACAACGTCTTTAGGCTCAGGTGTGGCCGTTTCCACGTACCATGGTCTAAAACGAGGATCGTAACTTGGACATGCAGCTTTATCTTCAAATGATGGAAACAATGTTAACATTCCTTCCTCAGAGCCAAAGTATTGCCACTTGATAAAAGGGAAATCATTAAGCATTTGCTCCATTTTTTTGACAAACAAGTCGTCCAAGTATCGAAGATTAGACCGAGCACTTCCAGAAATCTTAACGCAAGCTTTTGCGACGTCAACTTTTTGGCGAAATCTGGAATCGTATTCCAGATTGTAGGAAAAATCCTGTGTTTTACAGCATTGCCACTGTCGAGAGTACGATTGGGATCTGCTGTATGCATCCTCCACAGCTTGTTTGAGTTGTCGTACTACATTAAATCTCTCCTTGAATTTGTTAGCAATCTTGGCAGTTAATGAAAAGATGATCTGCGTTCCGTTAACTGGCTCCTCGCTAAATTGAAGTTGATCAAATTCTTGCTAAAGGAAAGAAATGGTGACAAACATGTGAATAGAAATGCATACATATCAATATAAGAAAAAACATAATAATAAGAAAAAGGACATTAGCTAGTTGCTTCTTCAAAACTGCTTATTTTAATATGCAACTTCACAGCATTTTGTTTATATGGCAAATAAATATAAAATGTCAATAGCATATAATGACAACAGGAAATAGAGCTACTACAACAAACTTTTATATACTCAGAGGATAAACCACAAAGTACAAAACATTTGTGCAAGAATGCCTGTCAAAACGTCGTTGCCATACATACAAAAACAGGAGAACCAAAACTTGTCACACATATGGGTCACACAAAAACTAACTGATGAATTTTAAGAAAATTATATCGGGTGTTTATATGTCAGGGTCAAAAGATCTTGTGTTCGAGACATATTGACAGTTTTAGTTATTTTCAGGCTATTTCTCTATTTGGAGTAGTGGCTTGTGGCTTTTAACTTATTACCTTCCTTTCTAATTATGTTAACTAAATACTGGCATTAATAATGGTTGTTGAGTTAAAAAGCACGTCGAGAAAATTACTATGCATATATCATTTCATATCCTTCACTTCTCAGGAAATTACTGTCTGGTTACTAATGAGTGTCACACTCTCTTCAGTGCGTATAGCACAGATGTAAAACGTTTGTGGTATATAAAATTTAGATCGTTCCTCGGAAGTTTTAACAGTTCATTTGCCATTTTAAGTCAAAAATATTTTGGAAGTCTAACTTTCCAATGCATAGTTGACTGTTGTGTTGTCTGATAAGCAATTACTACACATTATATTTAATTATATTACTACGTACTGCTGCCATTGAAATTAGTAGTATTAGGTATTTCAATACCTGCAGGTCGGCTACACCCAGTCCTTCTGTAGCCAGTTTAGACAGTGTTTGGCTGAACTTCGTTGCATCAAGCAAATCCGCGCATAACTAAACCATGTAAACGCGCAAAACAAAACCAAACAAAGTATTGAGGACTCTGAGTTGAGGCCATTTCTTGGTATCGGTCACAAAACGTATCGTTACAACTTCATACGCTAGTCCAGTGATCTACTGGAATATTGATATTATAACAAGTAATCGTAAAAGCAAAAACTGATCATCACGGAAGTCTGCATGGAAACATGATATGCAAAGCGATTGATCGATTTTTATCCAGGATTCAGTGCGAGGATAGAGCATAGCCCTAGGCTACAGTAAACAACTCCTTAATGCACATTTTGCTTTCCTAGAAACAGCCGAAGTTTAAAATTGAGATTCCATAACCTCGCAAGCACCGTTATTATACAACAACAAAGCAAGTAACAGTTGGAAATCGACAAAAGGTCTAAAGTGATCTTCCTTCCGCTTTATTGTTCGTTTCTTTGTACAGATATTTCAAACTCACAGCACAATGAGTCCAATCTTCGCTCTTGCAGCTGCTGTTGCTTTAGGTGAGTAATTTATGGTAAACTACCGTACGTCGGTATAGTACAGGACTGATTGTTGAAGGTATATATATCCATCAATAGCTATAGTGTGTATATCACGTCCGTACGCGTTGTGATAGTTCACAACAAGTCTAATTCTAATCAGTCCGTTTGTCTTTGGATTGATGATACCTGAAGACATTTGGAAAGTAGTGAGTAGTATGACCAATTGCAACAAGTGATTTGACAATGATGTAAAGCCCTCGATCAATCGCCTCTCGCGGTATTGCCGACGCTCGTGAGCCGCATGCATATATGCATCTGGTTCTGGGGTTAATTCTGGGTTTGAGTCTAACGTCACGGAATATACATGTAGCAAGCATTATTCTACCGGGAGAGCCGAATTGTTACTCCGAAAAATATATTTATGGCATTTCAGATGGCTTGAGCAATACATTTGTGCGCGAGATTATTCAATAGACGAAAAAGAAACTCTCGGAATTTACAATTAATCATGCCATGAAAGGACGGCACGGTCGGATTCCGATTTTAACAGCAAAATAAGTCATTTACCTTGTTTACTAACGTTAAGAAATCCTATCCTATTCCCAAGTCTAGTCTACCTTAACGTTACTAATTTTAGCGACTTCTTATTCTAATAATTCTAATAATAGTTTTTGCTAATTAAAGTAGTAAATTTATTTAAATCACTTAGTTTTTCAAATCTCTGAAACTCGCATAAATGCATGCATGGTTAAAGGTCACTTGATTCTCAGAAAGACAGGAGGTTGTCTAGCTTAGTCGTCTGAAATGACTATTTTTGAATCCTGTCATTACGAGACTAGGAACAAATTGTTTTCGCCAAATGAACGTATCCATTCATGTAGGACTATGCAACCAGCAGTATAACAATATAATACGCAATTACAGCAACACCAATGCAGAAAAATGCAACACGAATGCAAAGCTATGCAATTTCCAACGAAGATTTTCGAATCGAACACTATCGAAATTTTCCTTTGAATTTTGGAAGACTCACTGCTCAAGCTAAGTAATTATTGTAACTATAAACTATGTTTGGTGATTTCAAGTCACGCAGTAGCCATGATTATTGTCTTTGTTGCTGCTGTTGCTTTGGGTGAGTAAAATCTATCCATGATTTATAAAAACAAAAATACTCCATCGGGAAACTCGTTATTTGGTATATTTAGTAACACTCGTGCAGCGTGCGCGCATTATGACTTAAAAAGCGTCCATGATAACCATAGGGATAACCATATATATTAATATTAAAAGTATACACGAAATAGTATGTTTTGGGTGATTATGTGCCGCCCGGGTCTCCAAATTTGGACCCCGGCCGTTTTAGAAAGAATTTGCATTCAAAATGATACCGGCTAATTCTAAAAATTTAGTAAATTTCAATAGCCCGGTTTTGAAAAATTATTTATTTGTTTGTTCGACTTATACATCCAAATACAACACTTCTTCTTCTACACAAATCAGCAACGTATTTTGTTAAGCAAATTCTCTATGTATTAAAATAATTTAAAATGGCTGCTCCGTTCTAGATCAGGAGTCCCAAAATCACGACTCCGTTGGGCGGCACATATTGTATAGGTAAAATACCCGAGCAATATGGCAATATCGATTTCGATGAAACGTACATCATGGCAAACTGCAATCCAAGACCATTAAAACTGGTGTAAATGTCATCGATCCAACTTAGGAAAGGCTAAAAAAAAATTAATTGAAAATGCATGTTAGGTATGGTCCCATGGTCCCAAATTTTACAAGTTTATAGTCCAGCGCTCAAGTTTAAACGTCAACATCTACTGGACTCGATATTACAGATATTATAACTAGTAGTTGTAAAAGCAAAAACATCAGACATTGTGCAACACGGAAGTCTGCATGGAAACATGATGCGAAAAGCGATCGATTTTTATCCAGGATTCAGTGCGAGGTGGGAGCATAGCCCTTGGCTACAGTACAGTAAACAACTCCTTAATGCATCTTTTGCTTTCCTTGAAATAGCGGAATTTACAATTGCGATTCTATAACCTCGCACGCATCGTTATCATACAGCAGAAGATCGACATTTCGTTTCGTGTTAAATAACAAAGCGTAACGGTTGGAAATCGTCAAAAGGTGAAAGTGAAAGGCACTTATTTCCACTGCATCGTTCGTTGTTTTGGTGATTTCATAAAGTCAGGCACCAGCCATGATTCTTGTCTTTGTAGCTGCTGTTGCTTTAGGTGAGTAAAATGTCTCATAAATTATAGAATCTCAAAAAAACCCTTGTTATTTGGTACCGTAACAGTCATGCAGCGTGCTCGCATTATGACTGAGGTATGAGATCAAAGTATTTTAGTTTGCGTCCATGATAACGATAAATATTAACATTAAAGGTATGTAAGACTTTTCACGATAACTCGCTTAAGCATGAAATCATCGAATCTGGAGCGAAGTACATATTATTCAGTTTATTATAAATGTTAAATAAACAGACAGGAAACTGAACAAGTGCAAACTAACATTTTATTACTGAGAAGAGAACTCACGGCTGGCAGCTAATCGGGGTATCTAGTAATGGCACCCGATGGTATACTGATCGATCGTACTATAAAATAAACGTTTTTGTAAGTTCTATTACCTAAGTACATTTATACTTGAACGGAGCTGAACTCAGTAAATCAAACATAATTCATATATTAGTAACTACATGTACCATAAACAAGTCTCAATACATATCATTAATAGCTCGTTTGTTGTGACGACTTCCAGTTCACAACAATATAATTATAATTCCGTTTGTCTTATACTTTGGATTGATATACCAGCCGAGGACATTTGAAAGTAGTAGTATGGACAATTGCAACGAAGAGAGTCGGCGATGATATAAAGCCTTCCATCGATCGCCTCCCGCGTTACGTATATTGCCCGATGCTCGTGACACGGCACACATCTCCTGGTTGAGGGGACCGGTTGTGGGATTCTCACATCACGGGAGAGCCGAATTGTTACTCCGAAAATAGATTTTTCAGGACATCTAATGGCTTGAACAATAAATTTGTGCGCGAGATTATTAATAAACGAAAAATAAATACTCTGAATTTTATTTACAAGTATAAATCACGCCATTTTACACATACATAATTTTATTCATTCATCCATCGGAGCGGCTGCACTGTACGTTAGATCAGTCCGATTGTAATTCACAACAACAAAGTCCTTTACGAATTTAAACTGAAATGTATCACAAATTCCGAGAAACGTTCTGTCAGTGTCAATCCGATTAACCTAACCAGGTCCACTCACTTCATTTATTCATTTTATTTTATTAACTTTTCTTTTCCAACCTATCCTATCCTAGCCTAGCCTGGTCTACCTTAACGTTACTAATTTTAGCAACTTCTTCAGCGAAGTTGGGGTTTTGATGAAAAATCGCTAAATTAAAAATCGCCAACTTTATTTAAATTGCAAATACATTTTAAAATATCTAAACTCACATACCCAGACATACCGTAACTGGCTAAAGGTCACTTGATTCTCAGAAAAACAGGACGTTGTCACATAACACGTTAGTCCAGCCAGTTATGGCCCTCTCTCTGTCACGCAAAGGCTAGAACTGGACCAGTAACGCGTTTGACTGTCGCACAGTCACTGCTCTAACCGTAGACTACGAGTAAGTAGTCCCACATTTTTCTCAGGGATCGAGGGAGCGCGCGCAAAGCGCGAGGAAATCAACTCCCTCGAGGAGACGCGAGGCGAGGCGGCGAGAAAAATGATGATTTCCACGCGCTTCGCGCGCGCTGCGCGCGCTCGCTCGCTCGCTCGATCCCTGAGAAAATGAGGGACTATACAGAGTAGCCTACTCTAGCCATGTATATGGTAACACTTACATCTGCTTTTCTGTTACTGCTTTTTCCATCTAAAATATCGCGAAATGTTTGCACAGATCGTGTATTGATGAAAGGATGGACAGAACCACCGACCAAATTAATTATTTGATTGACTGATTGATTGACTGACTGCCTGACTGATTGACAGTTAGGCTGACAGACTGACGACAGATTGACGGTAGACTGGCTGACAGACTGAACTGAACTGAAAATTTATTTATCCTCGGAATTCCATCAATTGGTCTTCATGAAAGCCGAGTAGTAGATATTATTAAAATACTAAATATGTACAATGTATATTAAGAAACTAATTTGATACAGTTTTAAAAATTAGCGGGATAAGCTATCATCGAGAAGTAACAGGGGCACCCAACGGATCGTTTCGGTGGAATATCTGTTCGGGAGGCCTGTAATCGCCTCAGATATTAGGTTAGGAAAATGTCATCTCGAACTTTCTTAATATGGGAAAATTAATGCCTTTTGTTTTCGGAGAGATGAAAATGTCGTTTTGGGTACAAAAATAGGTCAGCTGGGATTTCGGAAAGGCAAATTCAGCTAATAAATTCGGGTAATAAGATTTCAATCCCTAAATTTTCTGAAGTTAAAAGTTCAACTAACGTTTCCGAACTGATACATTTTTCTTAGCGTTTAAAAATAAGCCATTAAAGCACAGTTATAACGTAAAAACGACGTTCCGACACCTACAGGAAAATTTTGTCGTTGGGTGCCCCTGAAGTAAGCAAAAAGCCAAAGTCAAAATCTTCCATTCATAGATAATTCCCTTATGAAATTAGGCAAGGCATAATTAGGCAAGGACCAGCATAAGTGAAGTTCTTTTTCAAGTAATCAGTTTTTAACGAAGTAAGCTATTGATTTCTGAGCTTTCAGGACGGTTTGGGGAAATTTGTTAGTTAGTTTATAGTAACTTTTCTTGGTAAGTCCACTCATTGACCAGTACATAAGGGCCAGGGAGTCACAAAACTACCTATTACGGGCGCAAATATTTGGGCAAAACAAAATGGAGGATTGTGGCATTTCGCTCGTCTTACACATTTAAAAGATAGACCTTTTAGGAGTTCCGATGCCAACAAAGGCATAAATTCTGCAATTCCTTCGTTCCTCGGTTTGAGAAATGCTACTGGAGGATTGAAATTATTTCTTTCACGTCGAAGCACATCAACAAATAAGCGGGCAAATAAGTCTATTTGGACACATGCCAGACCGATGTAACAAGGGGTTTATACAACTGCATTGAACAGATTGAAGCATCGAGAATAACAGGACGGTTCCAGCAGGGCATATTTTAGGCAAACTACATTGCTCGACCGCCGACAAAAACGACATTGAAGTTTGGCTTTTGGATCCCTTCATTCCATTCTCAAGGCATAGTTTGGCATGCGAAGATCGATCGATCGATCGATAGCTTATTAAAACAGCTTTGAACCGAAAACAAATAAAATGTTTATTTGAATAAATATTCTGGCTGCAAAACCTTTTTTCCTGTTATTGTGTAGACCATAAGTTTGTTCATAGTTTGTGTATTTATGAATCATTGATTGGCAAGACTCTAAGTCAAATTCCAGAGGGTGGAGACAGCAATGGAGGTCAAATGCTCCGTATATGCCCAGCCTCCCCCTCCCCTTCTCCTCGGGCTTAACATTGATAGGGTCAGTGCATGCATCAATACCAGAGAAATTTAAAATAATAATAGTGGAACCTATACAGGCATTTCAGCTTCAAAATAATTCCCTTCTGTCAGATTTGGGATGTTGCCCAATATATATACAGTGGAATGCCGATTTCTCGACCCTCCAAGAGTTTTCACAGGGAATTCGAAGGGCCAACAACTGCATTGTTTTCAATGAATGCCATTAATATCAATTACATGGGAGCCTTTGATTAGTAGTGGTAAAATGATATTTAATTCACTGTTCCTAATGTTGTATGGTTTACTTGTCATAACTTTGGAAAACTTGTCAGTTAAATAGAGTGTGGCTTCACCAGTTAACCCTATTCTGCCTGGGCTTTTTTTCGTTCGTGAGCCTGGGGGGGGGGGGGGGGGAAGGGGGGGGGAGGAGGGGGGGGGGGGCAGAAAGTGCCCCCATATGTATCTCGAAAAGTATATATTGACGCTATGAAAATGAAACTTACATGGTGTGTAAAGCATCCGAAAATCTTTATTTTAGTGTCTGTTACGTGTCACTAATGACGTCATACAAGCCACAATGACGTCATACATTAAAACAATCCGCCATCTTGGATCCTAAAATTGTTTAGAAATGTCAGAAAATCTCCCAATTTTATTTAAAAAATCAAGAAAAATATATAGATGCTAAAACGACAAAGATTTTGGAAGGATTTCATCGTAAAAAGCAAACCTTTCATGAAAAACTGAAAATTAAGCTAAAAAAACAACAACTTTGGGTAAAACGATCTGTATCCGATCTCGAAAAGTATTTGTGGTATAAATAAACTTATGTGGTGTATAAAGCATTCAAACATGTTTATTTTAGTGCAATCATGAATCAATTATTATATCACATCACGCCAAAATAACGTCATACTTTAATCAAAGGCTCCCATGAGCTAGCTCAGCAATGTAATTGATGTTAATGACATTCATTGAATGCAGTTATTGGCTCTTCCCTGTGAAAAATGGGGGATGGGCTTTGCCATGTTATCTGGGCATGAGTTATTTGACACTTTCTGTGGTAACTGGTCAGCAGTCTTATATCGAGTCTTATGTCACGCAACTTTTAGGTTTTGCAAAGACACAAATATATAAATAGACAGTGCAATCCCGATTTCTCGAACCCTCGATTTCTAAAAAAACCCAATAACACGAACCAAAACTCGTTTCCCTTGGATTTGTTTCACTGTAATTTTCCCCCGGATGCTGTAATAATTATATATATTGGGCAACAGTCAGCCCAAACTCAATAATACAAATCTCACATACCAAAACACAATAACTTTGAAATAATTGTTTTTGTGGTGTTTAAACTTAATTTGTTTGATTAGAGCCACTGTGTCAGTAATATTTTCTAAATCATGGTCTGTACCATTCTGTAATTCAATAAAATTCTTACCAGAAACAGTTATGTTAGTGTCATCTGCAAACATTCTTGGTACAAAAAACTTTAGACAATTGGGCAGATCATTTATATATATTAGAAATAACAAAGGCCCAAGGATAGACCCTTGGGAACACCACAAGGGATATCACAGAACTCTGACAGACTGGCTGACTGACTGACTGACTGACTGACTGACTGACTGACTGACTGACTGACTGACTGACTGACTGACTGACTGACTGACTGACTGACTGACTGACTGACTGACTGACTGACTGACTGACTGACTGACTGACTGACTGACTGACTGACTGACTGACTGACTGACTGATTGACTGACTGACTGACTGACTGACTGACTGACAATCGATCGATCGATCGATCGATCGATCGATCGATCGATCGATTGATTGATTGATTGATTGATTGATTGATTGATTGATTGATTGATTGATTGATTGATTGATAGGTTGTCTGCAGCAGTGTGAAGCTGGGCTGCCAGCCTTCGGCAAATGCAGCTTCATGGAATATTACTGTACTCTTCGAGAGTACGAAACACAATTCTTTAAGAATTTGTATAAAGACCCCGGTGCAGATTGTGGGTAAGTAGCTTACAATTGTATTGCAAGTGTAATAGAAGAGAACCATGAAACATAAGCTAGAGTTATTATTTAAATCCGTTTGCCATCTAATATCGTTTTTTTTTTCAGCTCAGGATTTTCCTCAGGATTTTTATTAGTGTTATTTATTATTTTCAACTATAGATTTTTCGTTAGATTTAGTGCGTTTTATGCATTTATATGAACTTCTACTACGGTGATTAAAACAAAGAGTACGTGGCTGCGTTTTTACGCAAATGTTTTATTTAGTTTAAAAACGATGCGACCACAATTTCTTTATTCTTAATTTAATTGCTTTTTTTTTGTTTATTAAATGAAAGGTTCCAATTTTGGATCTTGTACTTGTCGTAGAATAGCAGGAGGAGAGCGGTGTAATAACTCAATGCTGTACAAATGTACTTTTAATCATATCGCTCGCTCGAAGTACACGAGCTCTGAAAACTCGTATGCCCATATAAGGTATGACATCCCCCTCTTTTCGTTAGGAGGCAAGATCCTTTGTAACTCGACATATACATATAAATCAAAAGTAAGAACTGATAAAATAAACAGACAGTTCAATGTAAACAGTTATCTCATGCTGAGATTGGTCACTATGCTTGTCTCAGTGTTCATGCTGCATTCACTCCGTAAACTTGGTTGGGACTTGTGTAATACGTCCTGCTCTAGTAATCTGACTCTTTGGCTGGTACAAGACTTTCCCTCCTTTACAACAACAACATGAGATGGGGGACTTGGCTGCGCCGCTGGGTTGTATGGTTGTTGCGTCAGAACAGGTGAAGGTGGTGCTGGTGTGCTCGAGATTGGATTGGTCTTCACTGGCGTAGGGGTGTGGCAACGTGAGGTGCAGGCAACAAATCTGGAGGTACTGGATCCTTAGGCAACGAATCTGGAGGTACTGGAGATGCAGGCAGCAAATCAAGAGGTACAGGCATTGGATCACTAACAGCCGTAGGTGTTGTGTCACTTTTGCTCCTTGGCCTCAAATGCTCCCTTGTCCTTTGGTAGATCTTGCCTCGAATGTCTACTAAGTAGGTTCTGGGACTCTGGATAGGCTGAGGTCTGTTTAGTACGACCGCTGGCTCCCATATGTTCTTTAGAGAGTTTCGTACAAACACCGGTTCCATATTGTTCAGGATCCTTTTATCACCTCCAACGCGTCTGTCGTAAAACTCGGCTTGTTTGATTTGGCGCTGCTGGTTTGCTTCCAAGTGGATGTCATTCTTCGGATGTTTAGACTTCAGGATACTTCTGGCACTCGTAGCATGGTCTGGGGTTTACGCCCAAACAGTAATTCATAGGGCGAAGGCATCTGATTGTCCAGCGGAGTGGTACGGTACATCCATAAAGCTGTGTAAGGACATTCTTTGCTTTCCAGTGCTTTTGTCAACAAAGACTTGCAGGTTCCGATTGTTCTTTCGGCTAAGCTGTTTGCTTGGTGGTGGTACGGAGAACTGAAAGATAGTGTAATTCCACTTTGTTCGCATTTTGCCTTGAACTTCTCGCTGACATATTGTGATCCGGAATCAGAGATGATCGTAGTCGGTAAGCCATATTCGGCGAAGACACTTGTGAAGTGGTTGCATATGGTATTGGCTGTTATGTCACTTAAAAGCCTGATCACAGGGAACCTGGAATAGTAATCAACAATCATCAGATACTTCTTTCCGTTAAACTCGAATATGTCTGTTCCCAGTTTTTCCCATGGCCGAGTTGGAAGATCGGGTTGTATTATTGGCAGCTTTGGTTGGGCTGGTAGGTGTTTATTGCATAAACCGCAATCCTTCACCGTCTGTCTGATCTCGTTGCAGATCCCTGGCCAAAACAGACTCTTTGGCTAGTAGGATACACTTGCTTTCGCCCATGTGACCCACGTGGATGGTCTGTAGGACTTGGTTCTGCATGGATTTAGGTATGACTATCCTGTTACCCTTAAGCACTAAGCCATCTTCCAGTACAAGATCACACCTGAAGTTCCAGTATTCCCAGAGTTCTTGTGGGCATTGTTTTCTGTAGGGTGGCCATCCATTGTAAATGACATCCTTCAGCAGGTTCATGGTAGGGTCTTGGGCGGTAGAAGATCTCACTGCTGTTAGATCAATGGGGCATGAAACAAAGTGAATGTTGCTCTCGGGTAAGAGGTCATCACGTTCTGAGGTTTCAATCGTGTGTACACCTTTCTTAAAGCACACGCGTGACAAGGCGTCGGCGACTGGGATTGACTTTCCTTGTTTGTATTGGACTTGGACGTTGAACCGTAGGCATCTGAGTAGCATTCTTTGTAATCGAGCCGGGGCTTCTGCTATGTTTTTCTTAAAAATCTGCTCCAGGGGAGAGTGGTCGGTTTCAACTACTGCATGTCTGCCCAGTAAGTAGTATTCAAACTTCTCTAGACCATACATGACTCCCAAACATTCACGCTCAATGTTTGAGTACCTGGATTCAGCGCTGGTAAGCGATCGGGAAGTCATAGCAACAATGTTCTCATTGCCTTGAGAGTCTATCTGTCTGAGCCAGGCTCCCACGCCCATTTGGCTTGCATCACACTGTAGGATCGTTGGTGTAGTTGGGTCAGGGTCATAGTACGAAATGATTTTGACTGAGCAAAGTTCTTCCTTTATCTTGTCCAATGCTTCTTGATGATGGGATTCCCATGTGAAATGAGAATGTTTCTTTGTCAGTTCCCTCAAAGGTGACGTCATCTCGGCTAACTTCACCGAGTATCGATTGAGGTAAGTCACCATTCCTAGAATGGTTTGGAGCTCTTTGACATCAGATGGGGTCTTGATGTTGCGCATTTGCTTCAAGTTTATTCGCAGCTGGCTGGATTCCTTTCTCTGTTAGCGTGTGGCCGAAGAAATCAACTTGCGGTTTCTTGAATTGCAGCTTCTCAGAGTTCAAGCTGACATTGTGTTGTCGAGTGGCATGGAGCATTTTAACGAAAGCCTGGTCATGTTCTTGTTCAGTTGAACCACATATCACAATATCATCAGCTATTCCTGTTACGTTAGGAATGTTCTTGTAGACATCATCAAGTTTGCGCTGGAAGATGTCCTGAGATAGAACGACTCCAAATGGTAATCTCTTGAACCTGTACCTCCAAACGGGGTGTTGAATGTACACAGCCGGCTGGATTCGTCGTCCAGTTCGACATGCCAATAACCTTTCTTTGTGTCAACAACTGAGAAATACTTCTTTCCATGCAGCGATGGTAGGAGCTCATCGATGGTTCTGCTGTAGTAGTGTTCGCGACGTATGTTCTTGTTTAGGTCTTTGGGGTCAAGGCAAAGTCTCACTTTCCTTTCTCCACCTGGAGTGTCCTTGATGTTACACACAATGGAGTTGACCCAGTCGGTTGGTTCTTTTACTTCTGTGATGACGTCATCGGCGATCATCTTGTCAAGTTCAGCCTTATACAGAGGTAGTATATGCACCGGGACAGTACGTGGGGCATGAACAACAGGGACAGCATTGTCAGTCAATTGGATGTGGTATTTCTCTCCTGGGAAGCGGCCTAGCTTATCAAAGCAGTCCTGGTATTCCTCCAGTACGGTTGATTTTGATAACTTGCCTTGTTGCGCAGCTGTTTCAACCTTGGAGGTGTGCTCAGACAGGTCCTTGGTCGTAGGCGTAGCCGTAAAATTCATCGATGTTTGCTGTGATAATTTCAAGTTCCTGGGATTGGCTGCAACCAAGCATGGATGGGCTGCCTGGTGCGTCTACGATGTTGAACTTGGTATGAATGGTTTTGCCTTTGAAGGAAATGTCTAGGAAGGCTAACCCAATGTTGTCAATTTTGGCGCCTCCATAGCCCCTTAGAATATTATTGCAAGGCAGGATCTTGATAGGGAATGGGAAGTCTTCAAGATCTGTTGTAGTGATTACACAGGCATCTGCTCCTGTATCCACCTTCAGCTTGATGTCGTGGAGCTCATTGATCTTGACTGTGGCATAGATTCTGTCTCGGTGGCTGTTTATGTCATGCAATGAAATTTCGCAAGGTTCACAGTCCTCGGTTGAGGTAACTGTTCCTAGGAACACGTTGATGGGTTCGGTGTCACTCGCGCCTTCTTCATCATAGTTAAGGCATCGTAAGGATCTTCGAAATAGTCTTCGTCCTCCAGATGGATATCTTGGCCCTGGTATTCAGGACTGTCTACTACTTCGTGGAGTTTCTGTAGCCGTTTTTTCATGCATACCCTCGCATAATGGCCGGTTTTGCCACAGTATTTACACTTCGAATTCTTGGCGGGGCAATGCGCAGATTTTTCATGGCTGTTTTCCCGCATCTAAACAACCTTTTGACTTGAATTGAAATCGACGGGGCTTACCTTTGAACGGTTGATTCGAGTTGGCAGATTCTTGTCCGTGTTGAACTGTATGGAGATCGGCCGGCTTGTCTTCACCTTGAGTAATGATCTTCATTTGGGCCTTGGTACTCTCGTCAACTTTGGCCAAGTCGTAAACCTTGCCTGAATGTCAGAGTGTTCCCTAGCGCTATCGCATCTTTGCGCACTTTGTTTGATTCGACGCCAAACACGAGTGTGTCTCTGAGTGTGCTTTCTTTGACAGCCGCGTCGTATCCTCCATCATCTATTAGCAGACGTGCTTCAGTTACAAATTCCTCAAACGGCTTATCTCCCTGTTTGAGACATCTGAGTTGGTATCTAGCTAGGATCTGATTGCTTTGTGGCTTTGTGTACGCTTCTAACGTGCCAGAACCGGGACGATCTTGAGATTATCGCCATCGTTGGCCCATGTGGTCGTGTTGTAAATTTCGAGGCCTTTATCGCCTACCCACAGCAGCAGCAATCTGACTTTCTTTGCTTCTTCGACTTTGTCAAGTGGCCCAGCGAAGACTAGTTCGCATTTTTGCTTGAACAGTTTGAATCTCTTGTGTATATCTCCTGGACTGGTCCAGTCTATGGAAGGAGGTTTGAATCTGTCGGCCATGTTGTGCTTTTGCGGAACGCGCCGATTGAAGCTCGAAGACTTGAAATATTTGAATATTTGAAAACTTGAATACGGTCTTTCGACTCCTGGAGGATCAGTAATCCCACGCTTCTAACACCATGTCGTAGAATAGCAGGAGGAGAGCGGTGTAATAACTCAATGCTGTACAAATGTACTTTTAATCATATCGCTCGCTCGAAGTACACGAGCTCTGAAAACTCGTATGCCCATATAAGGTATGACAGTACTACCGCTCCTTAAAGAAAGCCGAGACATGTTTAAGTAATTCGAAGAAACTGGAAGTGGCGAATATTAAGGAGATTGAGTTGCTTTACCGCAGTGGTTTAGACCTGGAGATACCTCTGATGTTCTCCCTTTCACCGTGTTCCGACAAACACAAGGGACAAGTCGACCAATGCATAAATGACTTCGCCACAACTTTTTCCAAAGACACATCGGATCCCTCCCTATGCAGGTACAGTCGAACCTTTCCTTACGGACACCTCTCTAATACGGACACCTGTCTATTACGGACAGTTCCCTTCGACCCGGCAAAATGCCCATATATTCTCTATAAAGAAAACCTCTATAATACGGACCCTCTCTAATACGGACAACGGACAGTTTTTTAATCTCCGCGATTACGGACACTTTATTTGTAAACTAAGTGTCCCCAATTAGTAGTTAGTCCCCAGCTAGATCTAGAAGATATGACACAGTAATAAAGTTTATGTATGTGTGTATGTATGTATGTGTGTGTGTGTGTGTGTGTGTGTGTGTATATGTGTGTGTATGTATGTATGTATGTATGTATGTGTGTATGTATGTATGTATGTATGTATGTATGTATGTACTCCAATGACGACAGTTCGTATTCAATACAATTGCCTGTTTGTGGTTACAGATCAAAGTTAATTAATTGTCCCATGCGCATGCATTGTCCATACAATAAAAGTAGCATTTGTTTCCAGTCAGTTTATCGACATCTTATCTCTATTTTTATCATCAAGATTTCTTATCATCAGTGGAACCTTTAAAGTGATGTCATATTCATGACCTCTATAATATAAAGGACATCTCTCAGAATACGGACACGTTGCTCCGTCCCTTCGGTGTCCGTATTAGAGAGGTTCAACTGTATAAATGACATTATAACATTTTCGTTATTTTTCTTTCCTTTTTTACTTTTTTTTTTTTTTCTGCATGATACTCTTCATTTTCATTTTCAGACTACATATCTTGTCTAATCCCTCTTCGCGCACTCGATTCTAAGTTTCACCGCTCAAGAGACGTCTGAGATATGATCTGTGTCCGTGTCTATGATTGGTTGTTTCTCCTTCACGTAACAACCAATCAGCGGATATTACACGGATCTTTGTAGAGCTACGTCATCAGTATGGAATTTTTCTGGTCGAATCTCTGAAATGATCACGGGTAGAATATTTTCATAATCTCCCCCCCCCCCCCCCCCCCCCCCCTTCCCTGGGGGGAGAGACTTCCTTATTAAAGTGACGGAGATGATTGTGATACCTTTTAGGGGGTTAAAATTCATGGTTTGGTACCGCTCAGGGGTGTTAAAATCTAAAATGACTACTGTTAGAGTAATTCCGGTACCTTTTTAGGGTATTAAGCCGGAAGGAAATATGACAGGAACTAGTCATGTTTTAGAATTGTTAATGAATTCGAGTCACGACCACAAAACAAAACTTTGGTACCTTTTGGGGGTTCCTTTCAAAATTTCCGACGATCACCCTCGTCAGTTCTTTCTGTCTTTCTCACAAGACCACGGAGTGAATTCTTTACTTACAAAATGTTGTTCTTTTTGTTTGGTTCCCTTGGTACAGAAAACGTGGTAAAGCCAAAGTATGTGCAGCCTTGGCATGGCACACCATCTGTGACTACTCAGAGATAGCTGTCGGTATCTACAACAAGGTCATCGGTGACTTCAATCCGTTTTGTAGCAACGACAAAGATTCCTGGGCAAGCAAACCTGATCTGTGTGCTTATTACAAGATACCCCGTCATGATCTCAAATGTACTTATTTTTTGCTAATTAAGTCCTTGTTTGTTTATCTATTTTCTCTCCTGTCTTTAATTGTAAACTAAGTTAATATATAGCCTTTTCTTAGAGCCCGGATCGATTCTCGCTCCTTGGGGCCCCGAGGCAATGCAGTGAACCCTGGGGCCGTATTGAAGAAAGGATCTTAGGTCATAACAGCCTCTAGATAACTAGCATTCACGAAGACCTCCTACTTCAGAGACGTCTTAATTTTTCTCCTAAACTTTAGAAGTCAAATTTGATCTCTTAACTTGTACATCGATCCTCGACGAGGTTTATGGTTAAACCGCGGTTTCGACGGGTATTTTCCGACTACCAATCCTCCCACCTAGAAAATGAAATCATTCTGAAGCATTTTCCTCCCTTTTCTCGGGAAGAAATTTAGAATACAAGAATATCACAGATTTATTGATTAGAGCTCACGATATATAGATAATTGTCATATGTCCATTCTCAAGGTTTTTATAATCCGTTTACCCTAGGTATGACATGTCGTTGTTCACGTTGTTTTTGGACGTACTATACACCCATCAAGTTTCGTTGTGCTAGCCTTAATAAACTCGGAGTAACGGAGGGGGGTTAAGAAGGTTCTGAATTTGTTCCTAAGTTACATGTATATCTTTAAGATATATCTTTAGGTAGGATTTAGTGAATACGGCCCTGGAGCACTGCACTGTTTAATTTATTCGTCTGTCTTGGAGCCCTGGAGCACTATTTGTATATATCATGGAGCCCTGGAGCACTATTTGTGTCTGTCCTGGAGCCCTGGTGCACAACTTGTATCTGTCTTGGAGCCCTGGAGCATTAATATTTTTTCTGTCTTGGAGCCCATATTTTTTAGACCGAGGTTATAGCTGGAGCACTGAACGCCTCTGGGCCGGACCCTGAAGTCTCGGTGATCGGTAGTAACGATTAAATGGTATCGTCATTTGTCTCAATATTCTCTCTCTCTCAATATTTGTTGAGGCCGTTTGACACTCTTTTTGTCTCAACAGCTTCTCAATATTTCGCTTGTTCTTGGAATGTTGAAGCCGTTTGACACGGCATGGTCTCAATGACATCTCTTAATACGACTCAACAAATGTTGAGAGAATGTTGAGACCGTTTGATCGGGCCTTTATAATATGGTAGACTATTCACTCAGTAGAAATTATATGATGAACTCAAGATGTTAAATCATGTTCAATTATATTTTCAGGTAATTGCTAAACAAATAACGACAAAGCAGCTGAAAAAAGAAATACAGCAAATAAAAGAAGAAAGCAGAGAGCTGTCAGGATGGGCCATCATTGGCATTGTTATTGGGTCAATAGACCTTGTTCATAAATGGCGGCCGATTCATTATTCTTTTATATTCATGCTAATCAGCCCCCCTAGCCTCGTTAGTATGTGCAAAATTCAAAAGAATTTGTTCTCTAAAATGAGGCTAGGGAGGCTGATTAACATGAATATAAAAGCATAATTAATCCACCGCCATTTTGTTATATAGCAAAACCAGGGTGGGATAGAAAGCCGGCACTTTTCTTTGAGGACATAGCGGTGCCGGGCAACAGACCACAGTGCGAATCGTGTGTCAATCAAGCCGTTGCTAAGAATGACGTCACCAAAACTTCATTGTTTTCTAACCCGGGAAACGTTTTCAAGCTCGCGCTGATCTTTCACGCAAATATCTCGGCGGCAGCGTGAAACAACAAGCGAAAAATCTGTCTGAGCTGCATTGATATGCTACAGCGAGAGTCTTTCGGATACGGTCAGTAGTGCTACTACTGGAACGGGAAGCGAAGTCGGATGAAAATTTTATCGTAATATACGAGGGCGAAGCGAAATCAGACAACAACGAAAAAACAAGTCTTCGTTTTCGAACGAAAACAACCAAGGAAAAACACCTTTTTGTTATCATGCATACTAATTTTAGGTGTGAATTTCTTGCCTGACAAGCTTTTTTATTGTTAATAAGTTCCCGTGGACCATCCTCTTAGCAACTAGTCGAGTGCTACTGCGCACACTCGGTTGCCCGGCACCGCTATGTCCGTAATTATGCAAACCATTTATAAAGAGTTTCTAACCCCCCCCCCCCCCCCCCCCCCCCCCCCCTCAGCAAAACAAATAGGCATTTTAAACTATCGATGAATCAACTAATCTCCTGCATAAACTCGACTGATAAATAAATATCGCAGGCTTTCCAAATAAACGATTCGTTTCAAAACATGTATCAAACTCAAGTTAAAACCACTGGAAAAAACTGTTTAAAACACATTTTTAGAGCAAAGTGGTTGTTACTTTAATTGAAGCTCGCATTTGCTGCCAAATCGCTACCAAAAACGTTGAAGTGAGACTATACGTTGCACGGATAAATTCGGCTGCCAACGTTGGAAAGAACTGTGAATTTATAAGCAAACTTACAACCGTGATTAATGTATTTCTCGCATTGGGGTAAAAGTCCATTAGAAGTTCGTTTAATTCCTTCAAATTTTCTTCCCGAATGTTGGAAACTCTCGCAGCGGGCAGCATTAGTGGGCAACAGTGCACTGTTACCCTCTGACGTCACAGTTTTCGCAAATGTTGCCCGCTCATCGCTTTTTGGCGGGAAACAGTTTATTTATTAGCTGTCATGTGACCATGAATCAACCAATGAGAGCGTGCGTTATATCAGGGAAAACCGTAGCTATATTTGTTGTTGTAGTTCGAGCAGGCCTTATCCTCCAAGTGGAATATCAGGTTCTTTGCTATTTTATTAAGCGTAGAATAAGCTTAGTCTATAATTGTGATATAATTTTATTGTAATTTGCACGGCTCCGTGGAAGATCACTTAATTGTGATTAATGGAATCCGTGAATAAATAAAGGTTTTAATATCATTATGATAAGCCACCACAATCATGGACAAATTTAAAAGTATTGGGCCAGTTTTGTATTTCCTAACTGTTTTAACAAACTACCTACAGTGGAACCCCATTTATACGGAGACTTACGGGCCAAAAAACTGCCCGTAATAACGGGGTGGCCGTAATACGGGGTTGCTCGAAATTATGGAGACAAATATGGCATGGACGTTCCTTGTGTATACAAGTTCAAAGGGATGCCAAAGACAATCGAACTCTGCGCGAAAGTGCGAATAAGTAAAGTGATACTCATGTGTTCAAAGTGGCCGTGAGGCGGGGTTCCACTGCATATTTTTCACCCAAATACCCCCCTCCCCACCAGACAACATTGAATATGTGTTGCCAGAGTGCTGCTTACATTTCAACGATAAGAATTGTGCCGAGTGTCCCAAGGACTTTTGACCATGATTGTAGGCCTGTAGCTATAGCCAAACCTTTTAATCATTTTTTACCATTGTTCCTGTTGGCCATTCTCTTCAATTGCTATTTTATCTTATAAATATCAATAAATGAAAAATAAAATCAAGCTTGTTTGTTAGCTGTTACTGTTGGTCTTGTACTTTATAATCATGGCGCAGATTTAAAAACTCTGGCCGGGCTCCAAATATTAAAGTTAATTATGTCGACATATTGTCTAGAAGTAGAAAAATATGACAGCCTGTATAATGAAATTCACAGTGAAGATGGTACGAAAAGACTCACAAGCGCATGCATGCAGGGGTGGGGAGTCCGGGGGGAGGAACTATTGTACGTACGTGCTCGTCGGTCATCTTGAAAGGAGCCCGTATAAAGGCCGTGGCAAACGAGGAAACATTGTTGCGGAAACAATGTTGCGGACGCAAATGTTTCCCCGTTTGCCCGCGCACGCAACATTTGTTGCGGACGCAAAATGTTTCTGAAAGAATTCAGAAACATTTTTTGCGTCAACATTTTTTGCGTCAACATTTTTGCAAACAAATTTGCGTCCGCAACAAATGTTACGTGCGCGGGCAAACGGGGAAACATTTGCGTCCGCAACAATGTTTCCGCAGCAGTGTTTCCTCGTTTGCCACTGCCTTAAAAGGTATCAGGATAGCTCGACTTTATTCATTTATGTTCATTTAGACTAATAACCAACTGTCACAATACAATAGTGATGACAACAGTAGATAAATATTTCACGCTCTTCGTAAACTCTCTCTGCTAGACTAAGAAAAACGGCAAATTTCAGTGGTATAGAATAGCAGTTATTAGGCTAAGCTTTTGACCTCGTTAAAATAGCCATCAGTTCTACACGACATACGTGCAGTGGCGGTTCAACTTCTCGACTGACAATCTGCAAGACAGAGAAAATAACGCGAATTGGAGGAAAATTAATTCCAAATAAAGGAAATTAACGCGAAAGGGAAGTTAAAATTTCAAATGAAGGAAATTAACGCGATTACACAAAGAAACAAAGATATTTTGGTCAAAATACAAGAACTCAAATGTTGAGAACTGCTCTTCTGAAAGCGAGGGTGAACTGGAAATATTGTTTTATTGCTTTTTTAGGGTTTTACATTGTAAAAAATTGAAATACATTGTGCAGAAACGAGAACGCTATTGTTTCCTAAGTCTCAAATATGTCTGTACAGGATCCAGAATTTGGGGTTATAATAATGGAAATTAAGATCGCGGAAATTAACGCTGCACTTAATTAATGTCGCGGAAATTAACTGTGGCCATTCATACGCAACACGGAAGTCTGCATGGAAACATGATGCGAAAAGCGATCGATTTTTATCCAGGATTCAGTGCGAGGTGGGAGCATAGCCCTTGGCTACAGTACAGTAAACAACACC